>JAHZND010005377.1:0-13851 GCA_027744115.1 Acrocyrtus sp. NNG-2020
TTATCAGTTTCGCTGTAGTGTGGCGTGGCGATAAAAGTTAAAACTGCAATTAAAAAAACGTACGGTGATGTGTACAAAACCGCTAGTTTTAGAGTGGAGATGTGATCTGAATTTGAAATTTGCTAAATCTCAACCAAGCAACATGTGCTTATGTTGGAATAACAGAAGAGAATTTGCGTTTTAGTTGAAATGCAATGCGGAATCTTATTTAATTATTGTGTTGCGTTACGAGCGAATAAATTAAATTACGACGATTTTAAAAAAATATTCATGGGTTGGAAAATTAGGGAAAGGTTTTACTGTTGCTGTAAATCATTAATGATCTTGAATTGCTTTATGTAAGTAAATCATTTAAAATTTTCCATGTGGAAGGGAGACGATTTTTGTGGCCCGTACATGAACCTGAATTTTTAGCTTTTCCGTAAACAGCTCAATAAAAATGATGACTCACTTAGCGACTCAGTTTCACCTCACCAATCATTCTATTTATCGTTCCGGAAGGGCATTGAAACTTCAAAATAAACCAAAATAAGCACAAAGTGTCGCAACTCGTAGGTCGGAGAGCCTTGATCCACGATAAAAAATTTTCGACGACATTAGACTCTCTTTTTAAAAAAAATATTCTACTACCCTAATTTTACATACATACTGTGAGTGGGCTGTATTCGCATCACTGCAAAATTCACATTTTTATTTTTCGCTTAAGTACATATCATTTTTTGGTGGTCTGTTAAGAAAATAAATATTGAATTTTTCAATATTTTTTTCAACTTGACTGCACAGAATTCAAGTGTGGTGATGCTGAAAGAAAAAAAAATATATTCGATTGACGGGTGACAGGCATATTCGAGCGATTTTTAGTCAAAGCAAAATCCAACTGATGACGATTGCAATGAGGATGTAGTCCGCTCAAGTATGCTCTTGCGCTAAAATAAATTACATATTTTTGCGAAAAAAGCTGCTGTCAAAACGGTAAATATAGCTCTTCGAAACTCGACATGGTTTTTCTTGGACCACCTTCTTAAACCAAAAAAAGAGTGTGCTTTTTTACAAAGTTTAAACATCCGCAGTTTCTTCTCTAGAAAGTTTTTTTTTCTCGTTGCGACTTACAAACGTGAGGTCATCGAAATGCGTTAAGTATGCCTGCAATTCAGACATTCAGACATTCTTCAGAAGGTCTCTTGATATGCTCTCAAACAGCATTTCTTACTTCTCTCCTCCTCGACATTTTTTCTTCTTCTTTCCACTGACAAAAGGAGACTGCATAGAGTGTAGGCGTGTTTTCCGTGTTTATTGTCAATTTAAAGTTGTGACGCGATTCTGAAATTCATATTGAAGCGACCATAATGGCAAAGAGTGAAACAGTGTATGATGACGATCTAGTTTCTATTTTTGCGGAGTGGGGAATTGTATTGTATGAAAATTCTTATTGTACTCCTTTCAATAGACAGGCAGCAAGCAGAGAGAACAAAGTGAAAAAAAACTTTATTTTCACTCGAAGGCAGATACATAATGCCTACTTGCCTACTCAAAGCATATACATAAGTTTTTTTCCCTCAAGTATCCGTTTATTAAATTTAATCTGGTATGAAGCCATTCAAGAAAAATATATTTTTATAGTGTTTCCGTTTGCTGGCATTTAAAGGACAAAAGGCGTGAAAATAATAATTTTAAATAGATGCAAAAAAGCGTGCTAAGAAAATTTTCCTACGTGGGCATTCCATGTCAGAAAATTAGCAGAGTAGAAACGACAGCCTTGATGGCACATGCCCCAGTGCTTGAATATGAGCAAATTTCTCCTTGTAAAAATAAAAATTACAGCTGAAGTAATAATAAGTAAGTAGGTATCAATAATAATAATAAATCACTAATGATATGATTCTCTCGTTACAAATTTTTGCAGAGAAGACGTTTATATTTTTCCTTTCGGGATTGTTCACGAAATTTATTCATTATAATAATCACATTACTAATGTACAGTATATATTTTTTGCTGTAGAGCATGCCCTGATCATTAGTGTTACCGATCCCATTTTTTTCATATTGAAGTTTTATTACGTGAGGATAATAAATAGGAGCGCTAGCTTATTTCTCGAGAGAGAAGAGTACGCAAACTCTCAAGAAAGCATTTTTCGTGTTTTATAAATTGGGATTGAAAATGAGCAAATTTATTCATCCTAAAAGCGTATCATGTTAAAAGAGCACGACTTTTTTTACATCCCGAAAAGGCTTATTTAATTCGTGATCATGTCGTGCAACAAACAAGAAGAGCTCATTATCAGAAAAGCAATCCCCGGATGGATACGTGTATTTTGATTTCTTCTCTGTGAGAGATTTTCGGTCTTGATCCATATTTTAGAAGTTGATGCTCATACGGATCCTGAGGATTTATACGGGGAAAGCTCTCATAGGTAGTGCTCTAGTCCTGTCATGAATTCCTTGTACTCGCCAAGCAGATTAGTTATAAAACTTTGAAATCTGTTTCCACTTGCGAAATTTTAGTATCCTTTATCTGATCACCTTTTTCTCTGTCAACTATCCCTCCTCGCTTCGACTCACTTGCAGTGCACTCGATATTAATTTTCGATCATGCTCAGTCTTCTTGCATTACTGCCTTCGTTAATTTCGAGTGTGTCTCACTCACAAAATACTGAAGGTCAAGTTTAAGCATTGTAATTTCCAAGTTAGGCTAATAAGCATATTTACACGTGATCAATTTTTACCTCTTCAGTCTTCAGGCAGAATTTATTTATTGGAGGTGATCGGCAATTTTGAACTTTTGATGCATACAGGAAAAGGGATATTTGGAGTCTAACAGTAATCTCTCTTGTCATCTTTGCAACGACTAAATTACATCATCCTTCCTTCCAATAATTTCTAGTCACATCTCTACTCCCCACCTGATTCAAACAATAAGCATTATCATATCAGTACTGAAAAACGTTGTACTGAATCATCGTAAGTTTACTCACCATTATACCACCATCCTCTACAAAATGGGCAGTAAAGAGCCAGCGAAAAGTCAATATCGAAATTGACTCACTCGATCGTCATTTTCGTCAATATGTGAGGAAAAGCTGAAGATTTTGCTGTGATAACGCCCAGCTAAACTATGTTTTAAAAACTTCCTATCGACTCAACCTTCAAAACCTACGTGCTAAAAGCTGCACATTTTTTCTGCATAAGATACCTTCCCGTGTCTGGCAGGGAGGAGATCTGAGATCCGTGAAAAAAAACGGTTTTGTGCTGTAATACCACCATTGCACTCATCATACACGTATGCTAATGACTTTTTCTTGCTTTTAGAAATGTGTCATTTCTAATGTAGGCCATGGTCGTAAAAGTCAGCATGTCTGGATGAATACATCATCGTAAAACAGCTTTAAAAGTTAAGTGGTTTATGAGCTGGGCTGTTCAAAGTTTTAAAAAAATTATTGGCAAAAAAGTGCTCATATGTTATTTTCAGGGGTTATGGCAAAATAGCTTAAAAACTCAACACGTAATTGTGAATTGATTAAAAACTAAACGCAAATTACGAAGCTCAGTTAATACTACATGGAAGTAGTGAATATGGATGAGTAGCTGAATGTACATTAACTTTTTACAACTTGTTTATTAAATGAACCTTGACATTACTGATTCATTAAATATACACAAGTACATGAAGTACATTGCAAAATAGCCATGTTTGTCATCTCATTTTTGAAAAACGAGATATTTCAGTCTTGGATGTAATTGGATTCTGAAGGCTGTCTCTTGAAATATTTCTCAAGACGTATGATACTAATAATTGCTGATGGACTTGATAAAATTTTAAACACTTTTGGTTATGCAACTGGATAAATGTCATAATTTTTCTGTTTAATTCATTAGGACGTATCATGTCGACGTACTAAATTTTAGCTATTAAGTGAAAAGTGTCTGTAATTTGTGGACAATAGATAATTTTAAGTGCAAGTACCTATTTTGGCTTTAGTCACTCAAAAAAATATTTGAAACCCGGAGGAGGTGGCATGCTCCTAATTCATATATGCATTCTTACAGTGACTCATCCTCCCCTCTTTACTCGCATTCGGTCATGAGAGAGTGATGCAAAATACAAATTTTTACAAGAAAAGAAGGCGTATGCCGTGTGCAACTTTATGAAGTACAGTCTAATCATTTTGCATGGAGAGAAGTGAAAGCAGATGGTGATTGTACACTCTGTTCACTCTCTGCAAAAATTAAACCACTGAAATGCTCAAGCACTATAAAATGTCTTTAAAAGCAGTCAACTTTTTTTTTTGCTTTCGTACAATGCAAAACTGAAACTGTTCATTATTTTTGTTCTGAAACCGTACAGGAAAAAAAATTATGCATCTCCCCTCCTGTATATAGACTTGTCGTCATCTTCCCCTCTCCGTCCCCCTTTTTCCATACGGCAACTCATCGTGCTCGTACTCATGAATGTTTTTTGCACGGGTGGATAAATTTAGAAAGTGTAAACGGAAAAAAAACTTTGAATTGGACTTCTTGGCGAATGACTATAGTAGAAATTTTTCCCGTGGGTGTTTACTATGCCAGAAATATCAGGGGCAGCTGTATATCTTTTTCTTTCTGTAAAGTTGGGGTTATTTTTAATAACCCTTATGCAGCCAGCTCACTACTCTCTCTATATGTAATTCATTTCCCTGAAAAATATTTCCCCTCGTTGTACTGTAGAAAATCTTTAAGGTATATTTTTTGCAACCACTCCACACAATTTCTTCGCTGCATGTAGCGGCAGCGCACTCTCAGTCTCAATAGCAGTCTAATCGGATGAATAGCGTAGGGACGAATGGGAAATGTTGGCAATTCAAGTAAAGCACAGCGTCGACTATGTATGAGAACGACGATTATTATGAAAAAAGTATTTTAATACAGCCGTTGCCATTTTAAAACTGTGGAATGCAGTGCAACTCGAGGGCAGATATGTGCAAGAAGGGGGAAAATGGATTATCGGTGCGACAGGAAGCAGGATTGGATAGGTATATCGAAAATCTTGTAGCTGCATCCGATGGCATTGGCGGTCATACACAACCTTTATCGATAACATAACAACCCACAATAAAAGCTGCAAATCACCCCTTCCCGCATTATATATTTCCTGCTAGAAACACTAAAAAAATATGGTAGCGTTAAAGTAGTTGATATCCCATCGCTAAATGGCGGTGCTGATAAGTATGATGACGTCGATATGACTGGCGGTGTCATGGTGGAGTAGAGATGGCAAAACGGCAATGTGGTACTAAAAATGTATTAGGCGACGAGCAGAAAGATGATATCACCGTTGAAAATACACGCGAGTGAAAACAAAAGGCGACTCAAGAGCAGTTTCTAGAGAGAAAAGTGGCACAGTAGCACGAATACATGGTAGCCGACTGGAATTCGACGGATAAAAGCGATAATGATAATGAAACTAATGGCCAGTCTTTATCAGTTTGTTTTGATAATGCCTAATTAAATGCTTGCATGAACTATATGGCTAATTTGCCCGACTTTTAAGTTACCGCGCGCAGCCGTAAGGGAAGACAATGGGGCATGGGATACTCCTACGCAAATATTACGACGATGAAATTGAAAATGGATTTTTCATTATGGAACACAGACATGAAGAACACATGACAGTTGCAGTCGCAATCTAATGATACTTTTGCGTAGGTGTGTGGTATCGGAAAAGACAGGAAGACCGGACAAAAAATGCTGAAAAAATGCCGTCATTTATAACCTGAAAAAAGGCATTCTAATCTCAAGCGATTTAGCAGCCACAATTATGTGCTCCCTTGTTATATGCGTGCAATGGAGTACAGTGGAAGGGCGGTGGAAAATGATAAATGCTCGGCGCATTATAAGCATAAATTATTTTGGGAAGTCATGTTGTATGATTATGGAAGTGGATTCATGTCAGAGAAAAAAAAATTCTGACAGAGTAATGGCTCTAGAAAACGGTGAAGCAGGAGGATATCGTTATCATAAACGAGAAGAAAATTGTTGGCTCTCTGGATAATATGATAATCTCGATGATTTTTGTAGGAGGATAGTGCTACGTCTGTTAGTAAGCTGATGCGAATTTGGAGGATATGACTATTCGTAAGTCTGCGGCTGCTTGTCTGCAAACTACTAGGACAAAGTTATAATCTACTATTTACCACTTTTACTGCTATTTGGCAGCCTATTCAATTTTTTGGTGGATGCTAGACAGAAAATTTTTATTTGGACGGGATGAACTTCAATTACATCATTTTCTGGCGTATGCATATAAAGCTGTAAATGTCTTATAAGAAGGACTAAGCATAAACCACCTAATTACACTTTTTGAGTTGGCGAATGAAATATGCCGTTCAGATGCTCCGTCTCATTTCCATTATAATAGTCTTTGGAAACTTGTTAATGACATGACACTACAACTGCTTTCC
Source organism: Acrocyrtus sp. NNG-2020 (assembly GCA_027744115.1). Taxonomy (NCBI): domain Eukaryota; kingdom Metazoa; phylum Arthropoda; class Collembola; order Entomobryomorpha; family Entomobryidae; genus Acrocyrtus; species Acrocyrtus sp. NNG-2020. The sequence continues at coordinate 6,435 of JAHZND010005377.1, forward strand.
AATTTCTTTCGTGGATTCTGGAAAGCTGCTGTGAAAATGCTATAAGGCAATGGTTGCGTTTCTGTATCGATTGATTTGTAATGGGAAAATAATGTATTCTGTTTTGGAAAGGAGTGTCGATTTTGATAAAAAAAATGAAATTCTTTTAAAAATTGCAGACTTTCACTGCATGGTGTAACTCTCACCTCCGGAAAGCTGGCACCGGCATTGAGAACATTGAGGAGGACTTCCGCAACGGGCTGAAACTCATGCTGCTGCTGGAGGTCATTTCTGGAGAAACACTGCCAAAACCTGACCGGGGCAAGATGAGATTCCACAAGATCGCCAATGTCAACAAAGCCTTGGATTTCATTGCGAGCAAAGGCGTCAAGCTGGTTTCCATTGGTGCTGAGGGTCAGTGGCTATTGCTAACTATATGTCCATATATCAATCAATCCTGTCAATCCTCCTGTCTTCAGAGTTTAGAGTGATCCATTACCTAAAGCATTAAATTTGTTTGCTTTCCCTGCAGAAATTGTCGACGGAAACCTAAAGATGACACTTGGTATGATCTGGACTATTATTCTTCGTTTTGCCATTCAGGACATTTCTGTTGAGGAAATGACAGCCAAAGAAGGGTTGCTTCTGTGGTGCCAGAGAAAGACTGCTCCGTACAAAAATGTCAATGTTCAAAACTTCCATCTTAGGTTGGTTAAAATGCAATTTCGATCTAACTCTTTGCTTTCACTTCAATCCATTAATTTCCCAACTTACACTTACTTATGTGTTTTAACCATACCATTTCAGTTTCAAGGATGGTCTGGCATTCTGCGCTCTTATTCATCGTCATCGCCCTGACCTCATTGACTACCACAAACTTTCCAAGGTACTTACTCGCAGCTTATCTATTTCCTCCCTATTTCCTTCGTAAACCTTTAGAATGTATCAGTAACTATTTGCAACGTCCGATTTTCAGGACAATCCACTGGAGAATTTGAACACTGCCTTCGACATCGCCGAGAAATACTTGGATATCCCTCGTATGCTTGACGCTGAAGGTATGAAATGCAAAACAAAAGCCCATATTTTCTTAAATACTTTCTATAATCAGCTAATTCGCACCACCCTTTAAAACATTTGATGAGATAACTTGCAAAAAAGAAATCCCCCCCCCCGGAATTGTTTTTGAATAAGTAACATTTACCAACAACAATGCATATAGATTTAATCAACACACCAAAGCCGGATGAACGTGCTATTATGACATACGTGTCATGCTACTATCACGCTTTCCAGGGTGCCCAACAGGTAAAAAAATTGGCTTGGGTGGTTGGTGTGTGCTGTTTTGCAATCTGCTGTGATTTTTTTGAGTTTACAAACATTTTCATAGAACAAATATAATACGTAACAAAATGATGCGATTTATTATTCCCTCGCCAGTAGTATTTTAAAAAGGATTTTAAAGGGCTGCGATAAGTTTTATCCTGAAATGAGGCTTTCCCCGATGCAAACTTATCTCTAAATTTCAGAGTGTGACAAAAAGTGTGCTTTTACTCCTAATAAAATTTCCCAGAATTAACAATGTTGATAATACGACTCGCATGATCATTAACAGATATGTCAAGTACTGCTATGCCTGATGAGAGAGCTGTTATGACTTACGTTTCTTCCTATTACCATTGTTTCTCCGGTGCTCAGAAGGTATTTTAAAACTAACGTTTGGTTTTCATATTTTTCTGACTAAAAATCTTTGTGTGAAATTTTTTGAGAATGGTTGTAAAAAATGGAGCAAGATTATGGAACAATTTTAAAATACTATTTCCAGGCTGAGACAGCTGCTAACCGCATCTGTAAGGTGCTGAAGGTGAACCAGGAAAATGAACGGCTCATGGAGGAGTATGAGCGACTCGCTAGTGATGTAAGCGAATGCATTTGGTTTAGGAAAATTATTTTTGTAGTTAAATTTTTCCGAAATTTAAAACGAATTATTTTGCTGTAATAAATGCAGCTGCTGGAATGGATCAGGCGAACCATGCCTTGGCTGGCAAACCGTCACACAGACAACTCGCTCGCCAATGTCCAGAAGAAACTGGAAGAATACCGTACTTACAGAAGGGTCCACAAGCCCCCACGTGTGGAGCAGAAGGCAAAGTTGGAGACGAATTTTAACACTCTCCAAACTAAGCTGCGGCTTTCTAACAGACCCGCGTATATGCCAACTGAAGGAAAAATGGTTTCGGTACGATTCATTTGCATTCTAATGACGAATTACTTCTAGTAAAAACACACTATTAATTATATATGATAATATATAATTTAACTACATCATATGGCTGCTCTCCCTGCAGGACATTGCTAATGCCTGGAAAGGTTTGGAAACTGCAGAGAAGGCGTTCGAAGAATGGCTTCTGGCTGAGATGATGAGGTAAAAAGGATTTTCGACAGTGTCGAAATGAGAAAATTGAAAGGTTTTCACGCTCGAAGACACTGAAAGACAATATATTTTGATAACTATTTAACAGATTAGAGAGGTTGGAGCATTTGGCTCAAAAGTTCAAGCATAAGGCAGATATCCACGAAGAATGGACTAAAGGAAAGGAAGAAATGTTGCAGAGTCAAGACTTCCGTCACTGCAAATTGAATGAGCTCAAAGCTTTGAAAAAGAAGCACGAGGCATTCGAGTCCGATTTGGCTGCTCACCAAGACCGTGTGGAACAGATTGCGGCTATTGCCCATGAACTTAAGTAAGAGTGTAGTAAATTGTAGTAATGCGGAAATCGTATACTTCTCAAAGAAAATCTCTCCTTTTTTTACTGTGTAAAGATGACCAAACCTTCCCCCAAAAATATTATTTCTCGAGGGACTATCGTGAAATATATATGTTGCTTTACATATTGAATGAGTTTTTAATGATTTCTTTTCCCCTTCAGCGCCTTGGACTATCATGACAGCAATTCCGTTAACATTAGATGCCAACGAATTTGTGATCGTAAGACCATCGAAAATATATCTATTTACCTATGTAATAATTATTTTGCAATTTACGATTACGATTTTTACTACTAATTCTTTTGTTAACTTTGGTAACACAGAGTGGGACAGACTGGGCTCCCTCACCCAGAAGAGAAGACAGGCATTGGATGAGACTGAGAAGATCCTTGAAAAGATTGACACCTTACATTTGGAATTTGCTAAACGAGCTGCGGTAATACTCAATAACCGAGCCATGGTTGGGCTTCCGCGTGGCATTTTTCGTAAAATGATACTTTATCCATTTCATTGGTAACTTTTCAGCCCTTCAATAACTGGTTGGATGGAACTAGCGAGGACCTGGTTGACATGTTTATTGTTCACACAATCGAGGAAATTCAAGGATTGATTGATGCACACAACCAAGTAAGCAGTGTTAAGAATTAAGAGGATTTTTTGCACACTTCCGGGATAGGGATTCGGTTGTAAAAATGGTGCAATTTTTCTCTTCTCTTACAGTTCAAAGCAACATTAGGAGAAGCAGACAAAGAATACAATGCAATCGTTTCACTTGTCAAGGAGGTTGAGAGCATTGCTCAGAAGTACCAAGTCCCGGGAGGACTGGAGAATCCGTACACCACCCTTACCGCAAGTGTAAGTATTTTACGGAAGCTTTTAGCTTTTCTGACATTCACTGTAACCTACTTTTAAAGTTGACATGTGAAAGCAATTTAACGATATAATTTGGCATGTGAAATGCTGCATTGGTATAGTTGAGAGAGGAAATGGAGGTTCAGCTACAGGTAGAAAAATAATATGAAAAATTGAAAACATGTGTAGTCTCTGTAGAACTAGAAACGTCGTTTAGTAGGCGAAAGGTTACACCAAGGCTAGGAATTAGGTATTTGTAGAGACACGGCGTAGTTTTATAATTTGATATAAAATTCAAACAGATCCTTACCAAAAAGTGGGCCGATGTCAGACAGCTCGTACCTCAGCGTGATGGCACTCTTCAGAATGAATTCAGGAAACAGCAAAGTATGAAAAAGTATTTTCATTTGGAAGATAAATTTTTAATTCGGAAGGGTATTTTGCTTTAACGATGGAACTGTCTTATCTTGGAAAGCGACAAATCCTTTCATTTACGATTATTAGAGTTATATTTTGCTGCTCGTCATTTAAATTATGTATAAACTGCTTTGATAATAGGAGCAACTTAACGAGTTCAGAAGCAGCTTCAACCACTTCGACAAGAACAGAACCGGAAGATTGGCCAAGGATGAGTTTAAATCATGCCTTGTATCGCTAGGCTATTCTATTGGCAAGGACAGACAGGTACTTGAATAAGTGGAAGCAAACAAATGTGAAAATGAATGAGTAAAATGCTAAAAATGCAATCTTTGTTTTTGCAGGGAGACATCGACTTCCAGAGAATTATGGCAGTTGTAGATCCTAACAATTCAGGAACGGTAACATTTGACGCTTTCCTTGATTTCATGACACGAGAGTCAACAGACGTTGATACTGCCGAACAGGTTATCGACTCCTTCAGAATTCTTGCAGGAGACAAGGTATGAATGAACTTTGTTCTGTTAATAGCTTAAAAGGATTGTTTTGGCTTAAAAAATAAATGCTAATTCACTGTAATTTATTTATAAATAGCCATACATTTTGCCCGACGAGCTGAGAAGAGAACTTCCACCAGACCAGGCTGAATATTGTATTCAACGAATGAGCGCTTATAAAGGACCTAATGCCGCTCCTGGTGCTTTGGATTACATGTCCTTCTCAACTGCGCTTTATGGAGAGTCTGATATGTAAAGAAATTTTAAGTCGCGCGTCAAATCTCTTCAGGTCCATTCTTTCTTTTACACGACTCAAAAATAACCAAAGTGTGCATGGATGGATGATATGTGAACACGCAGTAATTTTATGTACATAATTTTAGTCTGGTTAGGCTAGTGTGTGAATGGCTTAGTCGATAGTGAAAAGAATATTTCATGACGACCTTGTTTTCTTCTTCTGTTTTTTTTGTTTTCAACGGCAGCTGATGACGGAATAATATGAAAAGTTAATATTATTACCGGAATGATTGAGATTATTTGAGATCATGATGAAGGATTAAAAATATCGAGAAATGTTTAATTCTTTTTTGTGTACCTACACGGAAAAAATAAACCTTGATTAGTCGAAATGGTATACGTAAATGTACCTACGTAAGAAATTTAACAAGGACAAAGTAGTTCTTTGGCATACTTAAGCTGAAAAAATTGAAATACTTTTTATAGTTCCGGATTTTTTTCTAAAAATTCATATATTTAGAATTCTTGACGAAGGTATGCTCAATCTGTAAAGAGGAATGTAAAAGTGCCATTTGATTTTTTCATACAAGATTTAAAGATTTTCATCATGATCACTTGAAAAAGTTTGTATTTTGGTAAATAATGAATTGATAAAAAATTGGATATTTGGGTACAAGTAAGCTACAAAAATAGAAAATGGAAAAGGGAAGTATTAGTTTGGCATTGTCGGCAGGTGGGACGCGGCGGCAGCAGCAATGTAAAATGTATTTAACCTTTAAATTTTTTGTCTTGTACTTTTCGGCAGCTAAAAAAGCAAGGTAAAGCTGTAGGTAGAAACTACAAAAATTATTATTTACGTTAGATATGATTAATTTCACGTAAAAACAGCGGAACAGAATGTAGTAAAAAATGTCCTGTCCTCTCAGTTCTCATTACTAGTCCTTACAAAGTCCAAAAAATACATATTTTATTTATTACCACTAGCTTGGCTTAGGTAATGTAAATATGTAAGTAAAAGTTTAAAAAATTACAATTAACTAAATAACTAATTTCATCTGACTGGGTGATGTTGAATGTATATTCCTCTGTGAAAATTGACTAATATTTTACTATTTTTAAGCGTTTACGGATGTGGTTAACCGGCGAAAAAAAGCCTCGAGTAGTAATTGGGATTTTAAAAGACCAAGGTTAGCCTCAAATTTCGAAAATGTTTGGAATGTATACTGCTCATCACAATTTTTGCAGCCATTTCCGACTTCACAGTCTCTGATAGAAATCCAAGGAATTCGTATATGACTTGAGTTGATGCTCGATTTGCAGTAATCTGTATATTATATTGCTAGAAGACAATTTTGAAGGGCGGATTATATAAATACGACAATATGCAGCTAAAAACTACTAGTATTAAAAATTAATTACAACTTTGACATAATATTCAGTAGTGCCAAAAATATATTTGTAAGAAATTTCATTGAACGAAAAAATAAATCAGTGCTAGTTACATGCATTCAACCAGCGCAGCTTTGTAACATTAATTGGAAAAAATTAAAGAAAGATTTGATAAGAGAATTTTCTTTGTTATTTCCTGTTAATTGATCTATATTTATAGGTAAAAAATTTTATAATTTATTGCATGAATGCTGTATGTGTACTGTTTCTAGTGATATGCATATGACTAAATAGTGTATGTGTATGATAATTAAATATTTAATTAACTACTCGCTAAGATTTCGATTGCTGTATGTGACAAGTTAAAAAACTGAGGGGTGCCAGTTAGTCGAGTATATATATTGAAGTTATAAGCATTTAGAGATTTAGAGTACAGTTAAATAAGTAGCTTTAGTGTAATTTCATTTAATGTTTACGGTGTACGTTAAGAAATATTTATCAAACTGAATTACAATCATGAAGAACTACAGATATAGTTATGGTACTATAATTACTTAAATAACGTGCTATCTTCGGCGACACTTTATCTCGTCATGGAAGGGAAAAGGAGTTGGGGAAAAACCAGTAGGCAATTATAAAGCTACTGCTTTAGATATATGTCGCTAATCCAGGTGCGTCATAATATCTTCCATTTTTAACATTCTGTACTAATTACAATAATGCATGCATTATTCAGTTTTTACGATAAGCAGAGAACAGTAAAAGATGCGAAGAGGAAGTCTTAATGACCGATCCCATTCATATTCAATCCGTGTTCTTTAAAAAAAAATTTATAACACCAAAAAGTGAATTCAAGACCGTCTTATATTCTCAGGATTCTCTAAAAAATCACTGACTTGTGAAAGTGAAAAAAGTTTTTAGTACATACGCTCGGAAATCAAAACAGAATTTACTAGTAAAAATATCACTGAACAACATATATGAACCAGTGCAAACAATTTTAAAAATATATATTTACAAGACTCTTGACGTAAAACCTATCGAGCCTTGCTTTATAGTTTTCTGACAAGAAATTTCTGAAAATTTTTTGGGAAAAAAATTATTTGATACAAAAGCGAAAAAAGAAAAGGCGTTGTGTTGTTGTGAGCTTTCAGACCCAGAGGAATAAATATACCACCAGCATACAGTTCACATTACAACAGATTATTCTATGTAATTACGTAATGTTATATGCGTTCTACGTTTTAATCAATAAAGTATATATAAATAAATATATA
>JAHZND010005378.1:0-13787 GCA_027744115.1 Acrocyrtus sp. NNG-2020
TGACCAGTCCATGTACCAGTCCGTGTCCGTCCAGTGACGGAAGTTTTTAGCTTAAGCCGTCATTATTAATACGCCACCACACACACACACAGACACATATACTTTTTATCTATTCACAGTAAAATGCATTAAATACCTTCAGATGCGTGACTAGCATGTTCATCAGTTCGGTTGGGGACAACACCAGTGGTTAGTTCAGAGAAATTGCTTTCAATGACATTGGTTAAGTTGCCGTCATAATCCGGATAGCGATACATAGGGAACACCTTATCCGTCTCGGAGACCAGCTCACTCTCCTTCTTCGTGTAGCCAAACTGGATCCTTGTAATATTTAATCCACTTGACTGCTTGTTTTGCTGAAACGTAATGGAGTAGAAGAGAAATGATATGAGTGTGGAAGTTTACTGCCGCCCCTTGCTGGCATCTTGTCATTATCAGCAGCAGAGTACAAGCAAGCAAAAGAAAGTGGAAAGCAAAAGAGAGAGGAAACCCTCCTGTTGCTAATAATGAAATGAGTACATCATTTGGCGTTTTCTAAAAAAGACTTTTTTCTGCAGACCAGAGAAAGAACGGGTTACGTACGTAAAGAGGCACGTATACCACCAAACTGCGTTTGACACAAGCACACAAATAAAAAAAGACTTTATACTCGTTTCTAATCATATTACACACGACAGGAGCGCCGGAGAAGAGCTGCAAAAAATTTTTGCTTCTACTCTTGCCTTCTCTAGCTCTTGATGAGTGTAATAATACGCCCTTGCAAAAAAAAGGATGTATAAGCCGGTCAGCTTTTAAAAAGCGATAGTCCAAAGTCCTCCAACGAAAGGAAACTCACAATCGCAAAAATCGGGTGCAAGAAGGTGCAAAAGCCTTTTCACAGAGAATTTAGGATTGCAGGTGTAGGGGATTATGCACCAAGGAGTCACTATGGCTGACACTGATTTACTTGTTTAAAATCTCTTTTCACGACGTAGAAAATTCTCGAAAAGGGCTGCAGTAGCATAACCTTCAGGAGAAGTATTGCGTCAGTGTTAAAAAGTCTTTGTCCTAGGCAGTTCCAGTTGTACTATATAGGGAGGAAGATAGGAGGATGGCGAATCAGGAAATGTATTTACTTACCAAGCATTGGATTGCTGAGTTGAATCCATTCCGCAAACGGTCAATGCATTTTGCGTCTAGTTGTGAGCTGAGAGGAGGTTGACTACACTGAATGGGGACCAAACAACTTTGTCATCGTGAACGACCGCATTCTATACAAACCATCGACGCAATTCACAATTAACGCCGTGAATTAACACAACAGAGCAAATAGATATGCAAGTATATGAGATTAAAAGTTAAAAGGAACAGTCCACACAAAGCTCACCACAAACAGTCATTTATCCCAGCATGGAACAAGGAGCAAGTGCATTGATCTTGCATGATCGGTATCAATGCACGGTGAAAAAAGCTTCGAAATGTTTTTATTTCTGTGATCATCTACTTGCCCAGTCTATTTTGCAAACATCAAAAAAATGAATAAAACTAAATAACCTTTGTATAGGCATGAAAAACGCTTAAAACTATTTTTACCAGCTCACTTTTCCTGAGATTCATCAGGGTGCTCATTGTATCCATTTAATTGTGTAGAATCAATCACTTTCGCTTGAGTCATAAGTAATAAGTGCTAGAGTAATGGATATGTCAAGTAAACATTGCAATTGTTTTTCAATTTCGTATCTGCTCAGGTGCAACATGCAACAACATGTTTATCCAAGAGCACAGGTGCACACAAAAAATTAGCCCCTTCCATAGTACGCCCTTCCCTATTCTATATTATCCCATCAGAAAATAAATTTAAACTTGAATGGAATCCTCTCTAGATTTATTGCATTTTTCATTGTTGGACACAAAACGTTGTTAATATGCTTGAAAAAATTGTTCAGTTAATTTCAGCGCGCTTTCTGAAAAAACTATGCAATAGTGCACGAGAAGATCCACAGCAGCCTGAAAACAGAAAAAGCATATAAGATCGAAAACGGAGTGCCTTTTCATTGTTTTAAGTGTAGTTGCCCTGCTTCAATTTTACTGACTTCCTATGACAAAATGATGGTAGCGAAACGAGCTGGATCCATAAAGTCTAGGTTGACTGGGTGATTAGGCATTTATTGTTCTCCAAGGGACACAACACATACATACGCAACATCGTGGTGGAATTGACAAATGCTTTATCATTACCATTTTTACCTCATATCAGTTATCGACATTCTAACCTAGCCGTAAACAATGTTGACTCTGTGGAATAGTACAGCCCTGATGATGATGAAGTGAAAGGAAATGGTTCCGAATCGTTTAACATGCATTACAACCGGATCTGCAGTGATGAACCCCCAACCGAAAGATTTATTTCTACTTTGTCTTTTGCTCCTCGCTACAAAAATGCTATAAACCTTGGCTAGAAGCGCCAAATTTTACCTTCTCGAAGCAACGTTAAATTGCCAGTCCATTTACTAGTAAGAAATAAATTCTATATCCAGTACCCTATAATCCTGCTACACATTTGTCATATATTAAAAGGGCTCCATTGCGAAGGTCCCGCCCGTTATACTTCAGTTACTACTCACCTAACATACATGCATGACTGGGCAGTTAGCAGGTTCCTCTCAGATCTCTTTCACTCTCCATTAAATGAGTGTCTCCGAGGACTGCACATTTTTCGCACATTTACCATTTACCATACATTGACCCTTTTCTTCTTCCGTCCATCTAACTTGGACAAAGTACAAAAATGTTACGTCCTAGTCCTGCTAATGGAGAAATGTGAGCACACGATAGGTACAGTCCATCTCCATCTTTCAGTCAACTTTTTTTATTCTCTCTATAAAAAAACTTTTTAAAATGAAAACATAGAACAAAAATCCAGGAAAAACATAAAAACAAGACAAAGCTATTTGCCTCTTTTACTGTTATTCCCTTCCGAAATGGTTTTATTGCTAATAGAGGCAAATGAAAGGGCCACGCAAAATTGCCTGTCCATCAGCTATATGATTTCGGCATAGTTTTTTTACTCGAGTAGCGTAGCGTTATGCCCAGCTCCATTAGCAGCTATCCCCTTTGAAATCATATGAGCTTACTCAATTTGTTCAGGGGGAACTCCAGCGGAAATGGAAATACATGAAAAATACAAAATACATAATGTGATACTGTCAATGGCATAGTCTTTTTCAAGTGGAAACTGCAGTTTTGTTCCAGGATGCAGATACGGAACAGAAAAATATAATGAAGTGGAGCAGCACGTTGTCTTTATATTCGTCGAATACCAATACTAAAAATAGTGGCTTTGCTGGTAACATTTTTCTCTACTGCATTTTCCCTATTTTTGCCCTCTGCACATAAACCAATAGAGAGATTCCTCCAAGAAGCCTACTTGTTGTTTACAATGCACCAGAAATAGAAAACAGGGGAAACGCAAAAAAAGTTGTTGAAAAGACACTGGCTGAAAATATATGTACGCGACGAAAAATAAGAAAAATGGTATCATAAAAACGTGAACGAATTGGGGGGAGGAAAACTGAACAATAAAAGTTTAATGGAAGCCTGTCTGTCCCTTCCATTTCTTGCCTTTCCAGATTTCGATAAACGGAAAAGAATGTTTTCGAGTGTGAGAAAATCTGTCTTGATATATAAAAAAATTGTACCTGTAGGAAGGAAATGCAGAGAAAATCATATATTTATAGGTGTAGTAGTTAAAGTTGAAACTCCTCCAAAAATGGAAAGAGTGAAGGAGGAGGAGGAGGTGAAGACCACATGGGAATGAATTGTTTTTCTACTTTTTTGAGTTTTTGCCCTCGCATCACATCAAACACATGTGCTACCCTTCCCTTAAAGGGTTCTTGCATTTTCCAGAAGGGAGAGTTTGCGAAAAAAAACTTTTATTCACTTCCAGATTCTCTTCTCTCTAGTGATGCGAGAGAGAGAGAGAGAGAGAGAGAGAGAAAGAGAGAAGGAAAAGAGGCAGATAGATAAAGTCTCAAGTAAGTTTGGGCAAAAGTGAGAGCTAAAATGTAGTATTACCTTGCCGGAAGCGTGACATGACAGTTTAAAATTCAATTCTCCCAAAAGAATTTTTTTCTCTTGGCTTCCAAAGGAATAAAGATGTTCCGGTGGGTTGGCTGAGAAATGTTAAGCAAGAGCATAGTAATATGATGTGTTCCTCTCTAATTGAAAATGCTTTTAACAAGCATTCATTTGAGGGAAATAACTCTTCCTGTTTTTGCAATAACATATAAATTAATTAGCTGAAACCGGAGCACTCCAAAAGAATCCTTGCTTCAGTCTAATTTCCGCGTACTATTATTTATTTAGCAAAGCTCCTCTGACTCGTAATTTCTTCTCATGAACGTGAAAACGAAAAGCACATCCTCCTTCATTCGACGCTTTCGGAAGGCCAGTGTGCACTGTTATTTTTCTGAGAACTGTATAATTGTGGAATGAGAGCAAGATTCCAATTAGGGTGTACTCATATAATAAATTCCTGCTAATGGGCACCTTCACTTTCTAATAAAAGAACTGTCATAGGTCCTCCTACTGGTCCCCAATGTACTTTGCTATTTAGGTAATTGGGAATGTCATACACGCCAATTATTTCTGGTGACCTGATCCCATAAACATAATTTTTCCAGCTTTTATTATGTAGCAGCAGGGCGTGTGTACAGTATCATTTTTCTTTCGGCGCCGTGTCCACTTCCTCTCGACTTTTTAAGCTGTAGCCCAATTTGTCAAAACCACGGTAATCTCCTTTTTTCAATTGGACATTTCGTGTGCGGTCACTTTTCTCTGGCTGATTAAAAGGGAAAAAGATCCTCAAAAAGTAGGGACAAAAAAGGGGATGTGGATGACTACGTAAACTTATGTATTTCTGAGAAAATAGTGGTGTTGTAGCGAGTCCTAGTTAATATGTTAGTAATGCACATGGAAAAGATACGTGAAAGAAAACGCTTGCCTTTTACCGAGAAAAAGTGGGTCCTTTTTCAGGAATGCATGCACTGATGGGATTTTTGTGCGGAGCTTCATTCTCCTTCCCAGGCTGCCTTTCACTCTCGGCTTCCTTCAGAAGTGTTAAATGTACCGGGAGCTAAGTGGATGTAATGTCAGCGTTGGTACTACTACGTACTTAAGCACAACACGTGAGTCCACTTTATTATCACGGAGCCAGAAATCCACGATGGAAAAAGGTTTTTGTGTCCCCTTTCAAAAAGTACACTCCCAGTGTTTCTGTACTACCTAGGTATGCACTACAGCTTTTGGCTCTCGTCTCAAGTCACTGGTTTTTCCTCCACAAACAGAGAAAATGAAGGAGGGTTTCTGGGAGAAAAATATAAATCTAGTGGCTACATTACGCGGACGCATCTATCTTTAAAATTTCACATCTTTTTCTTCCCAGTAATAACTATTTATCTCTGGTTTTACTTTCCCTTTCTTAGTTTTTTGTGGGCCTTTTCCTTCTTCGCCTAACAAGGTAAAATCCTTGAATCAGCTCGTAGTCAGTTCAGCGTTCTTTCTTATTTGTATTCCTTTTATCCAATGGAGCGAAACGGGGTGGGTGGCCTTATCATTTGCAAAAAATTTATGTGAAATGGATATGGAAAGATTCCAATGTAAAACAGATATTTAAAGAATAATTTTTCAAAATGGCCTTTTCCGTTTTCTGGAGGTTGTATTTTTCTGGTAAAACTAGTAAAAATAAAAAAACACCAAAAAAGTAGGCTGATTTTAATGGAGTTCGCCATTAAAGTAAAAATGCAGGCTAGCAAATAACAATCTCCCGGAATGATTGATATCCACTACCAATCCCCAAATTTATGTTTGGCAGCTCGAAAATCCATTTGTCCAAGCTGAGCGATTTTTTTCTCCTTGGCGCTCGCACGATTACATTACGCGTGTAGCCTTTTGTTTGTATTGTTGTGTTCTTGATGTCTCAGTCGAGGAGCTTCATTGTGTTTCAAAAATTCCAGCTGGGAATTTTTACGTGGATCATAAGACGCGTGTATCATTCACACGCCAGCTTCCGGTTCATTGGGGATCTCCTGGGAAAATGCAAAGGAGAAGGGGAGAAAGTGATCGTATGCATAAATCTCTCCCGTGCTGCCTTAACTTTGTTCTTGAAATGTCGTACATGTTGCCAGCTGCATGTGTAATGGATGACTGGACAAAGCAGTTTGTTAAGTTTACAGATAGACATGCCATTACTCACATCTTCAACTGCGGCATAAAAAGGATCATTGCGAAGGAGAAAGCGCTCTTCCTTTTTTCTGCGTCTTACCCGATTCCCCCAATTTATTAGTAATCTTTTAGGCATATTTGAGAATGAAGTATCCAGTGCAAAATCACATTAGGAGCTGTGCCGATGACGTCGATTACTTTCCTTATGTGGAAAGTGGAAGTTGGTAATAAACTATACACATCTTTTAAACATGACATCAGTATCACAACCTCAGTTTTTTACAACAAAATATTCCAGTCTTCCGGCGACTTATTCAAATACGCTGGAGAGAATACACCGTCAAAAAGTATCTAAAGTACTTCCTCCTGGAAAATTAACCGGAAGTTTCCATTAATTTATAATCTATGCCTATTTCCATCTTGGCTTTTAGTGGTGCTGTCAATTTCTCAAGGTTGTGGTGAAGGTTGTATAATAAATAAATAATTACAACTATATAAGACTCAAGGTGACCTACGCGTTGTCGTAGTCCTAAACGTACCTACATGTCATGACGGTCACTATATTAATGGCCACTTAATCTTGTGTAGGACAGCCGACTACTTTTTTCGCTATGACAGGAGTGAATTCAATTTCCAAGATGCATTGTTGGACTGTTAGCTAAATTGAATTTGTTGCTAGTTTAAGTTAGTAGCGACATGAAATTGGATTTGAAATCAGGTATAATAATACCAGCGAAATTTCATTTTGAAAAAACCTATGTTAGTTTGGAAGTATTGATTTTCTTGGCAGCGTGTCTCGATTCCATGGGATGTAATTCCAATCTTGAAAATTTGGAAGAGTGGTGGAAGGTGTTGGATGGATTTTGGGAAATCTGATATGATAAAGCAGATCAGCTTACCGATACATTGTTCCGCTCCAACACTCCGATTTGCTTCAGTGATGTAACTGTATCTAGATTTGCATGGGGATGAGATCTACAGCAGAAAAGGAAGGAGTATAGAGGAAATAGGATTAACTTAACTCACTCGCACTTGCAGACACAAAATGACACCAGTTTTATACACTGAAACATTTTCCAGGGAAAATCATTTTTTCATCGGAGAGAAGAGAAGCCAATATGAGCGTGGGATGGATGTCATTCCCACGAGCATCTTCTACCATGAAAGATCTGTCATTTGGATGCCTCGGTCTAGACTCTACATCGAAAGAGTTTTCTCGCGTGGACATTCTGCTTTTTCATTTTTGACATTTGTATGCAAGTGAAGCGGTTGGGTACGCACGTTAAATAATTCAATGATTAAAATCCCACATGCTGTAGAGTCTGCAGTGTAGAGTAGAAAGAATTTCTCGCTCCATTATCTCTAAGCCAATTCATCTATAGTTATCTAAGCGAATCTTTCTTCTTGTCACAGTGTTATTCCCACACATCTCATCTCAAGCTAACGTGCAACCAGCTGACCCTGACCCTTAGATTGGCTCCCTTTGGCAAAATTTTTGTTAGTGTTTTTTGCGATTACATTTTTTCATTCACTTTTCATCCCGCACTTATACACATACTGCCTAGTTGATAAAAGGCTAACTTTTGCAAACATTTGACTTTACTGCCTCCAGTCTCCAAAATGCACTTTAATTAATGAGAAAGTGGAGTATGCTTTTTAGTGTAACAAAAGATATGATCTTATGAACAATTTACAAAATTGTCGAAGTGCCTATTTTTGATTGTCATTGAGAGACTAGTCCATTCACGATTTTATCCAGAGCAGCATAGTGCCTCAGGTAAAAAATGCACTTTTGAGGAAGGGATTCAGTAAATGAATTAAAGGAATGGGGGAGGAAATAAGGACAAGAGCAATTTCATGCTAACTGGACACAAGTGCAGATGCTTAAGGATAGATTTTTTAGCTCGAGATATGAGTAAACATTTTGACAATATTGACGCTACCATTTACGTGAGTGCATTAATGATTTCTCCTTGTACCAAAATTCTCAAATAATTCCACCAGTTGTTCTCCTCATCAACCTTGCCTTTTTCCTTTGAAATGCTCAAGCACAGCTGGAACAGATAACAGATCCCATTTGAGTAAAACATCTTTCTCAAGCATAATTACGTACGTAGGTAAATAATATTTTTCAGTATTCTAAGATCAGAGGTGCGATTAGCTACGGAGAAAACTAAACCTAAATACTTTGATATTAGTAGCCTACCCTTTGATCAATGCACTTTTGCTGCTGCAGTGCTGAGCAATGATAGGTATTGGTTCTCCATACGATATGATCATATTATATTATCATATCATATTCAGGTATTCAGGTATATATATTCAGGTATATATATCAGGTATTCATGGCATCACCAAGAGATATGATTCCGCAGAAAAGGTGTAGGAGGCAGTTTCTTGGAAACACTGGATCATCAAAGCAGCCAATTTCCTTGCATGATATCTGTAGATGATAGACTTAGCCGTTTCTCCCGCACAAAGTGAACACGTAACCACTTTCTTCTGCCCAGATTACCTACATATCAAAATTATGTCTGTGCTGCTTTCTAAACCTTATTGTGCCTAACTACATGCAGTTTCCAAAAAATTTACTTATATATTAAATAAATCTGCTTACATATTTAATTATCCTCTAATATACAGAAAATCGGTGTGTAGACTTCATCCAAAAAAATCCAGACGGATTCGATCCCTCTGGTCTGGTGCTATGCTGGATGTGTTATAGCAGCAGTATGTATTAGATTTGCATACTGAATATTTTTAGCCGAAAAAAACCAAGTTTACACATCTTTATGAATAATGTATTTTGTATGATACGACCGAGAGCTGAACTTTATAAAATGTTTTGTCATGAGAGTATATACCCTTGAGCCTTTCCATTTCATGTGGATTAATGTAGGTTCTGTAACCCTATCAATCAATGTGTCGTAGTGTTGACAAAGTCGATTAATTTTAATTATGTACACTGATTAGATGAGCACTCAATCACTGGGAGGTGACAATGATCTCAATTCACGGGATGATCCTTTTCCCTTTTCCACATTTTTTCTATGCCAGACAACGAGCAAAATTCTTATTAATACCTATGTTTTCTCTGCTTGGCTTAGCTCAGGGTGACTTTTAGGTGACGCTTTTCTCATCGGGTGCTAAAAATTGTATTGGATAAACGTTTCAGTAGATGTCTTTCCAAAATATAAATCTACTTACACACGTGCAAAAGATTAAATGGAACTATCTACAATAGAATCCAGCAGTGTTCCAAATTAAAAGAATGCATTTTCACAATCAGCATAAGCAAGCGTATCCAAAAGTAAACGATAAATTCACAAGCAAATAACTTGCAAAACTCCCCTGAACGAGTTTTCTTTCAGGCCCAGAATACAGAGATTACCGAACATTTCTATAGATTACGCTTCTCCATTGAAATGATCTCCCCAGAGTGATACAAAACACAAACGAATCTCTACAAGAAATCGGTTGATGACCCCCATTTCCATCAATGAATATTTATAAGACAGCATTCGAAGTATGACCATCATTTGTTACCTTCCCTGTCTGAATTTTATCTGAGGCTGTAAGTGCGCAGAAATTGTGTTTTTCTCATATAGGCCGTAGCTCGGTTATCAAAATAAGCGAAAACAGTAGCGAGCATATTGTGATCCTTTTTATACTAAAGTGGATGATGCGGAAACGTTTCCGGCGCATCATTTTCCATAAACTTATCACTTTAAAAAAATTCGCAATCCAATCGCGCACTTTATTTATTGTATTATAACTTGCGAGTGAACTTAACCAATCCATTTACGATTTCATCGCTAGTGTGCATAGACCTTCAGGCGTGATGTGCAATTTCATTACTGCAATTCCCTCAACTGCGAAACCCGCTTTTATGAATATATTTAATAAACCACCGCTGGGGAACTAGAGGTAAAAACTAATAACTAATTGCTAAAATTGGCATAGAATACAATACAGAAATAAAAATAAAAATTGAACAATGAGCTTTTTCCTAGTATTCTCCGAGAACCAGACCAGATGTTTGAATGGCCCTGTAGAAAAGTTGTTTTCGAGCACAGTCTCTATTTAAACTGGTAGACTGGAATAGCTTTTTTTCCACAATTTTCCTCAAGCTGATAAGCTTACCTATACCACTGCGCAGTTTCAGACTTTAAAGTCTAATTCTCATATTTTATTGTGCTATGTTTTATACAAAACTTTCCACTTTCCAACAAAAAAAGGTCAGCCACCCAGTGAAATAACCAGCCAACCGTTTTGTCAACTTTTATGAGTTTTATCATTCCCAGCCTATTTTTGCAACTTTCACCTTCCCACTTTTCTTCTGCAGCCCCAAGATCCCAGCACACCACCAAAACTTGTAAGAAAAGAGAAAGAGGGTGGTGGTAGTAGTGGTAGTGATAGCGGTGGTATGAAGAAAACTGCAGCCCACAGATACCAGAAAGCTGACAGATAATAAAATATAAAACATAAAATATATTTTTTTTCAAATTGAAATAAATACACAGCCTCACATAACGAACACTACCTTCCCTAAACCATTTTCCCTTCCCTCTCGTTTTCCTATTTATCCCAAATGTCTGTCAAATTTTCATCATCAAATCTCTTTTTTCCTCACTGCCTCTCTCTTTCCTCCTCAGTTTTGTATTCCATTCTGATTATCTCACAAAAATAAATTTCTCCATAAATAATGCATAGCCTGGAAGGACTAAAAAATTTGCATATTTTTTCGCCAGCACATCACAAAAATATATGTTTCCAGCGGGGAATAATACAGCCTACAGCCCCATGTGTATCATGCAACACGAGCCCTGATGAAGGCCTAGCATAAAAATGGCTGCATATGCAATATTATCGTAAATGTGTCACTTTTCCCTGAATTTATTTACATGTCTGCGAAGTTTTGATACAGAAAATCATTCCACAATCTTTGACATTTAATTTAAAATATTCTATACTTGATTCGGAAATATATAAAGTATACTAGTTTTAGTGAAATTGTTCAGGGTGTTGGTGGAAACTATTGTTTTGAGGAAATGTAGTGCATTACACTGGTAATTGATCAGTTTTGTTCAGTGTTTACTCCTCATATGCTTGAGATTTTTGGGAATATCCAGGATGCTGTCAATCCAATCTTCCCGGTTTGTTGAGGATGCCCATAACTCAACTATCATCATGTTTTGTGCTATATGCACATGATGTCTAATGCTGCTGTGGCTACTGGCAGGGTAAATAATAGGCTCATCATCCTGTAAGGCAGTACATGTTTTAGCATAATTAATGTGCCAACTTCGTCAAATTACCAAATTGGAGTTTTCTGGAATAAATATTATAATATGGATGACCTATATTGTTCAATGCCAAATCTCATACGCTTTTATGATGTACCATTAGGGGATTATTGCGGAAATGTTTATCCTCCTGTTTTAACTGTGGAAGATACAAATCTGGACAATCATCTTTCCATCATATTTGAAGAGGATGAAGAATTTCTGAGGAATATTCAAGACATCTCATCTACTTCCTTAAATGTTGTAGTACAAGAGAACAGTACTAATTATGTACCCAGGTTAAGTAAAGGTTTGAAATTTTGTCATATAAATATAAATGGTATTAAGTCAAAATTTTCGGAAGTTTATGAATTGCTGACTAATGAAAGAAACATTATGTTTTTTGGAGTAACCGAGTCTAAGTTGGATTCGAATAGAGATCTGTATAGTGACTTTGTTGTTCCTAATTACAATTTGTTTAGATTTGATAGACTAGGTAAGGAAGGAGGAGGTTCATTGATGTATGTGCATAGCTCTTGTCAGTTTCAATTAGTTGATGTTCCGTTTGTGATACCTGAGCTAATAGAGTGCAATGTAATTCGTATTCAAAAAACAGGGTTTATGGTAACTTATGTTGTATTAGTGTATGTACCACCGTATTTAGTTAATGATTCTTTTATTGAGTTTTTCGGGGAATTGTGTTCATTCGTGTGTCAGAAACATAGTCATGTAATCATATTAGGAGATTTTAATGTGAATTTGTTGTGTGCGAGTGCATATAGCTTGAAAATGTATCATGTGGTCCGTGAATTTAATCTTTTTCAAAAAGTTAACTTTCCGACTAGAGTAGCTACTGTTCAAAGCTCAAGTGGGCTGAAGACTACCAGTTCACTGTTAGATCACATTTATGTGAATAGTGATGCTGTGTTTGAATCTGGTGGGCTAGAATTGGGTTCTGACCATTCTTTAACTTATGTTTGTGTTAAGAAGGCAAATGTGTCGTGTAGTCCACAGCAGATTTCAACTAGGGCGTTGAGTGCGATTAATCATGGTGAGTTTAGTAATGATGTTGTGAGGATTGAGTGGTCAGAATTGTTGATGAATGATGACGTTAATGTAGCTTTTTCTGTTTTTGAAGCTCAAGTGGTTGCCATACAGAATAAACATGCACCACCCAAAAAGACATGGGTTAAAGGTCGGTGTCAGCCGTGGTTTAATAATGAAATTCGTGTAAAAATTAAAGAACGTAATCGGTTGAAACAGCTGTTGCAGTCAGAATCTGACCCGAACTTGTTTAAGAATTTTGTTGCGTTGCGTAATGCTATTAATGTTGAAATTCGTAGATTAAAAAAACAATATTTTCGTGCCTCATTTGCTGGTGTGCATGACTCTATTTCTGTTTGGGATTTGTTTAATAAACTTACGAATTATAGGAGCAAGTTGAGCTTGCCAATTTCAAAATTAGTAAACAGTGATGGTCATGTTGTGGAGGATGCTGAAGGAATCGCAAATCTGTTGGCTAAAGAATATGTGTTACCGAAATCGGCAAGTAATGTGAGTGAGATTGTAGACAAACTGATTTTGTATGAAGTTGATTATAAAATAATGTATCCAAGCTATGAGATTCCTATTGTTACAGCTAAGGAAGTATGTAATTCCATAATGGATGTAAAAAAATGTAGATCTGATGATAATCATATTTTAAAACGTGTTTACAGATTATTTGCTGAACAGTTAGCTGTGCCATTGGTGTTGTTATTTCATTTAGTTATTAGTACTGGTAATGTTCCTGAGAGTATGAAAGTTGCTGATTGTTATCCCCTTTATAAAGGTAAAGGAAAATTTTCTCAGGCCTCATCTTATAGAGCTATTTTTAATTTGACTTATACAACTAAGGTATTTGAGAAATTTCTGTACAATCGACTGATTAATTTTTGTTATCCTTTGCTAAATCCTTATCAGCATGGTTTTACATTTGGTAAATCCTGTGAAACTGCCATATCTTTGTTTTCACAAAATGTATATGATTTGGTTGATATTAGGAATGGTAAGGCAGTAGCAGTGTTTGTGGATTTTCGTAAGGCCTTTGACTCGGTAAATAGGAGTAAACTTTTGTTGAAATTGATCAAGAATTTTAATGTTCCGCCATATCTTATAAGAGTTTTAGTTAGTTATTTTGATAATAGAAGATTTCGGATTTTTAATGGTGATATCATTAGTAGATATTTTAAGATAGATAATGGATGTTTACCTGGTTCACCAACAGGCCCATTATTTTTCACTTTATTTATTAATGATATT
>JAHZND010005379.1:0-20088 GCA_027744115.1 Acrocyrtus sp. NNG-2020
CTGCTGTCAGATTTACTATCGAGTTTGCTGTAAGGTTTGCTATCGGGTTTAGCATCTGTCGGGTTTCTCATCTGTCGGGTTGCCTGTCGGCGAACGGGGCTTCTCCAAAGGCACACTATTTCGCCCTCTAAAAACTACATAGGTCTGCAGGCTATTTTAATTTGTTAGCTATCACTGTAAGCATCAGTTCGCAGCTAAAAGGAGTTTTTTGCACGTCTAAATTCTAAATACCAAACCAAAAGTAAACTATTGCAATGAATGGCCAAAAAATAGTAAGTACAACGAGATGAGGTAGTGATAAAGATTGTAGCAAAAACTCTTTTAGAATAGTCAATTATTAAATAAATTTATGTTGGATGTTGGATGAGCAGGTTTATTTTTTGGTAAAAGACAATGATTAAATCTACGTACTTATTTAATTTGTAAGAGTGTCCAACTTGTAACATTTAGATTGAACTTTTGTAAAGCCAATTCCAATTTTCTAAGTTCTGATTAGCTTTTTTCTTACGGGGCATATCATTCAATAATACTTCAACTTTAGCCGTTTTACTTAACAGAGCAGCTTGAAAAAAAGAGAAGTACACGTATCAGCAAACAAAAAAGGAATTTTCTAGAAGCTTACAAACGAAAACATTTATTTTTAATTTCTGTACATAACAAAAACATTAAAATGTTTTTTTAAAAATTGCTGAATTAATTAACGTTAACAACGAAGCTCTAGAAACTAAAAATTTGCTATTAATAAATCAAATACAGTGGCTAAAATTCATTGACGTAGAATTTCTTGAGTTTCTTTTTCAGCATGTCCTTGCACTCAGCCGTTACCTGCATAAGCAAAAGTATTATTACTACAAAAACAAACCGTAGCCGTCAGTTAAGTTCATGTCGTGGCAAGATCTTTAAAACCTAAATTTAACAGTACCTTCATTTGTCCAACTAACTTTATTTCTTCGAGAGCAGCTATTTTAAAGAAGACAAACTGTCCAGAAAATTCAGTGAAAGTTCGCTTTGAAACATCGCAGTCGGATATACATTGCAGATCAAATAATTTCAGTTCTGGAATCGTAAATAAATTCATAGGTTGGAACTTAATTTTTCCTCAATTTGAGCTCTTACAATTTACTTACTTGTCAAATTCAAGATCGAAGGCTTTTTCTGGAAGTCCTTCAGTGAGAACGCGGGGAGATTTCGTTCATCCGATGCCATGATACTTCTGCAATCTTCATCTGGCACTCCACTAAATATAGACTCAATGGAAATCTTGACGTTCTTCTTCAGACTTAGTAGCAGATGAAGTTCCTCAACATTTACAAAGTTTCGGAACACACTTCTCAGGACAGTAATCGGACCGAGATTCTCGTGCTGTCCTACATGCAATTTTGTAACGTTAGGGAAAAACTCGGCAGCATTCTTCATCCAAGGAGCCGGTGGAAAGTTAAATGGCATTGATAGCTCGACAACGCTCAAGGCCTTCTCAGGACTGGAAATGAGCTTATTGCAATTGGATTTCGACATCCCAAACAATACAAGCGTTGCCAGCTTTGGAAAAGTCTTCGGAAAGGAGAAAACCGTTGGGAAGAGGTTCTCTCCGACACGGTCGATGTACAAATAAGTCAGTTCCTTCATTACAGGAAATTCTGAAATTCGAAGAAATCCTTGGCCTTCCATTCGGAGAATTTTTAAGGTTGCACTCTGCTTAGCCAGGAACGTGTGAATAAACGTTTTGGGAAAGGTAAAACAATCTACAGATAAGTTCAGCTTTTTTAATGTCTTTTCTCTTCCGGTAAGAATCTCCAAATTGGAGCTGCGCAGACAAGTAATGCTCAATCTGAGATTAGTGACTGTTGGCGGAAGCATTTTCAGCACTTCATCACAACCTTTCACTTTCTGTGCACAATCGTACTCATGGTCAAAAATAAAGAAGTCAAATTCCTCCAGATTTGGTGCCGCCCCCAATATACGTTGAAGAAATTGAAAGAATATTCCTTTAGGATTGTCCTTCGGTATTGAGCGTTCATGTCCCCAACTGTTAATGTGCAAGATTTTTAACTTATTCAGCTTCACATTTTCAAAATTACTTAAATTTTCCAAAGGAGAGGACACATTGATGATGGAAGGAGCTTCAAAAGTGAGCTTCGCAATTTGAGAGCCGCACAGTTCCATAAACTCCGCAAAGAGCTGTTTACTTCCGGTCCCAACGACACTGATGGTTTCTCCAAAGTAGAATTTATTTACTGGAATTAAGGTACTTGCTCGCATAATATCCAGGAACCTGCTCAATGCCTTATCAGGATCTTTACAATTACTTTCGTAATAATCACAGCATGTTCCAAAGCGCGTTGACTGGCTGATTTTTCGTAGAACGGATGTCGCTCGGTTTCTCCAAAGTTGACAGACGAGGCGAAATGAAAGTAGTTCGCTGCAGGCAGATTGCCTCTCCATGGGAAATTTGTTGAAACTGACAACAAACTCAAACACTTTGTCCAAGACCTGCAAAAAATTGCAAAAAACATGATGAAACTATAATTAGAATAAGTTTAATTATTAACTATCGGTATAGAACAATTAAAGCTTATCTTATCTTAAACCAAATAGAACTATTTTGTATGCCTTACAATATCAATTAGCAATGGATTCTTCGTTAAATGGCATTCTTCTTCACGCTCCAACTTTCCTTGTTTTTTTGTATTGGCACATTTCTGCAAAACCAAAAAAACACAATTTAAATTAAATTTAACATATTTAGTGCAAATACTATTAACTTTAAGTTAGATTAAATTAAGTTAGATTCAAAGGTAATTATTGCTAATTAATTATTTCCTCTTCGTTAGAACCTTATTTGTCGGTTTTCGCTTCTCCATCTTCTTCCTTGTTTCCACTACTACTGCTTTTCGTCCAAAAAATGTCTTCAATTAAATGCCCAGCTGATAATGTTTGTTTCGTTTCGTAGTAATTTTTAATAGCTTTCTTTTTACAATAACTTCTTCAAACGACAATTGAAAACTAATTTAAAGCGGACACTTTCAATTTTAAATATTGACTGCCACTGCACACCAGTTCACGACTTGCTTTGTTTTGGGTTGCTGTCTTCTTCGGACAGTGCTGCTCATTTCACATTTAGACAGCTGCAGCATTCTAATAGTTCAGTGCTGTACTATGCTGCCGTCACTTCACCTGCCCTGCACTCCACTGTTGAATGCTGCTATTGCATATTATGGAAAGGCTTTTTCGGCTTAATTAGATAGATATATGGGCAGATGCTCTAATTTTTCCCTCGCACTTCACACTCAGCTTTTTGCTTGCACGTTGTTTGCTGTTACAATCCCATTCACATCACAGCTTAGCCTTTGTTCCATTTCAGTTTGCCTGTTTGAAGCTGCTGCTGGGCACTGCCAAACCCTTTCCTCTAGCAAATTTTCCCAGCACATCATCACCTCAAATCGAAAACAAGAAAAGCGAAGTTCTGATTTTCTGATCAAGTAACGTAGTGTAAGTATGCTCCCTTTCATAAATCCTGTCTTACATTGAAATACGTTTTCACAGTTGCATGTCATTCGTGAGACTTTCTAGTTCTACATGTCTACCTATTGCCATTGTTCCAAGAAGACAATCTTGAGAAGTGGAGTAGCTGGTTTACGGGGTAGGAATGCGTATTACTAAACAAATATACAGGAGTACTTGACAGAAATTCGGGAGCATAGGGAATTGTTGTTTGTCCTGAGGATGAGTAGAATTACTGTAATTTCAGAATGTAGAAGACATATTAAAACAATGTGCATTCGCATTCCACATGTACAAAAAATAATGCAAGATAGGTATGTGAGTTATGCGTTCAGCTGCTTCTTCACAAATCTAAACTGTTCATTCAGTGTTAGACATGCGTACATTACCTGTATCATAACATAGAAGTAAACAAAACTAAAAAGTGTTTGTTTTAATTTTCTCAACTTTCAGAATTTCAACTGACGTAACTTGACAAATGACTTGTTGGGTAACGGATTGTGATCAATTAATTTGGGGAAATAAACTGCTCCTTAATTAGTTTAGAAATAATTTTACTAGAATGTAAAGTGGGCCTATTCAACATTAGACCTTGATTTAAAAAAAACAATTATTTGTAGTATTTGTGGGCTATTGTGCAACTTAAATTGTCGGGCTAGTTCGCCTTGTTTTTTCCACTAAGCTTGACATGGCTGGAACAAAAGTAAACCAGTTTCCATGTAAATGCTGCGCGAAAAGTTTTTCTGGTCGCTCTACTTTGAGAGTGCACATTCTTTCATTCCACAGAGATAATGATGGCGTTTCTTGCAAATTATGTTCCAAAAAATATTCCAGTGTAGATAATTTGAGCAATCATGTAAAAAAAGTTCACGGGACAGGACAAAAACATTTTTTTGAGTGTGGTTTATGCAGTAAAAGATGTTTTACTAAGACAGAGCTTACAACTCATTCTCGTGTGCACAAGAGGAGCAATTATTTTCCGTGTAATGAGTGCAGTCTCGTATTTTCGAGTAAGGAGAAGCTAAAAATTCATTTGGAAACTCCAGATCATCTCAACGGACATTCTGTATACAAACTTTACGCAAAAATGCACGAGAGTGAAGTGAAAATTAAGAGGAACAACGGCCTTCACCAGTGCATTTTCTGCAACAAAGTACTGCGTCATTTCTCTGGTTTGAAGTATCATCTTATGCGCCATATTGGAGAACGTCCCTTTTTCTGCACACTCTGTCCATATGAAGATTTCTTATTCACTGGAATTGTTAAACATTTGAGCACACATAACCCTGAGCGACAAAGAAATTTTGAGTGTGGCACATGCAAGAAGCAGTTTTTCAATAATGGCGCCCTTAAACTTCATCAAACTGTACACATAGAAGTAAAGTCGTTTGAGTGCGCTATCTGTCGAAAGCGGTTTAAAAGTAAACTCCACTTGAAGCTTCATAACCAAAGACATAGTATGGAAAGTGTGCATTTGTGCAACATATGCGGAAAAAGTTTTAAATACCAATCAACTTTGAGAACTCATATCAAACGCCACACTGGAGAACTACAAACTCCTTATCATTGTGAGTTTTGTGGCATTAAGTTTGCTTTGGCCTCCAATTTAAAAAAGCACATGCAATTACACGATCCTAACCGTAAGAGAGAATTCAAATGTGATGAGTGCAGTAAAAGTTTCTTTCATGCAGGGGATTTAAAAGGGCACCAAGCAACTCATGTGAGTGTCAAAATGTTTGGGTGCAGTGTCTGCCATAAGAAATTTAAAACTAGCGGGTCATTGAAAATGCACAGCCTATTCCACGGGGAGAAGAAATACTCTTGTAACTTTTGCGGAAAAAAGTTCCACTTACATTCAAGCCTCAAAATCCACATTAATTTGCACACCGGAGAAAATAGAGAGGCATTTCCGTGTCAGTTTTGTCCCAGAAAATTTTCTGAAGCCGGAAATCTGAGACGTCATGTTCGAAGGTTGCATGATCCTAACAGGCAGGATAAATACCAATGCGAGTGCTGCAAAAAACGGTTTTTTACCCAGACGGAACTGCAGTTCCATTCCTCTGTTCACAAAAAAACAAAACGGGCCCGTATTTAAATTTAAATTTCTGTATGCAACTGAAGTTTCAAGGGGGAAAGAGCGTGGAATAGTCACAGCAATTTTTTTGATTCACTCACTAGCAGTGCAAGTGTCGTCTTTACGTGGGAACAGTTAACAGTAAAAGCAAGAATAAAAATTTTAAGTTAAAGTTTCTCAAATTTGCAAGCAATTGTTTTGGATTGTAGATATTGATTTTTGTTCACTAAAAAAATATTTTCTGCAATATAAATGGTTTTGAGAGCAGAATAATTTAATAAAATTGATAATTAAATTAGCGTAATCGAGCCTATGTATCCATACTGATATTAATATGTCTTTATTTTTATTTATTACTCTAAGGCGCAGGAGTTTTTTGTATACAATTTAACTTTTTGCAAATGCACACAATAAAATTTATTTTCTATTTTTGTTCAACTCCGACTAAAAAATAAAAACAATAAATTGTCCATTTGTCCTTCGGTGCTACTCAAACCACAAAATTGCAACGACGAAATAGTTCGGATTTGTTTGCCATACTTCTATTCGGTCATAATCTGTAAGCATTTTGCATTCTTCTTCAAAAAAAAACTTTTCATAATAATTGTTGGAGAATACCATGCAATCTTTGCAGTCGTTGTCATGATATGATATCAGAATATAGTACAGAAGAACCATGTGGCTGTGTATGCTTTCATGAGTACTAATTTGAAAGATGATCGTTGCAAATCACTTTGATTTCTACGGTGGATGGCCTGTCCTCTGGCACGCTTTCCCAGCACATCATCATGAACTCAAATCTGAAATTAGGAAAGTGAGGTTTTGATACGACACTTTCTTTTTTATAGTAAAATTCTTCTTGATTCCAAATGTCTTACATATTGTTTGGAGCATAGTGAGGCTTTGGAAGTCGGAGAGAGCCGTCCTCAATCTGCTTGACAAAGTCGGTCGTGTAGCTAATTCCCTGATAGGGCAGCCTACCAAGAGTGAAAAGTTCCCAGAGGGTGACGCCCAGTGACCACATGTCTGATTTCGCGGAAAAGTGGAGTTCTTGCAATGACTCGATGGCCATACTTCTCCAAGGCAACGGGCACTACAAGAGAAAGCCTTAAAATTATTGTTCTTTTCATTTTTACCGTAGAGAAGATTGCTCGCTACAACCTCTGTAGTTTTGGCATAGATTGACCTCTCTCCTCCGAGTCGTCTGGACAATCCAAAATCGCCAATTTTGGCCACAAGATTTTTCGTTAGAAGAACATTTCTCAAAGCCAGATCGCCGTGAATCACCTGACGAAACCAGAACATACATTATTTTACTTGAATCATTTCAGTGTAGATATCATCGAGCAGTTACTAGAGTACCCGCTTTCCATGAATATGTTCAATACCAGCAGCGACCTCACGGGCCCATCGAATTAGCTCAGTGGTGGAGAACGTCATTCCGGCATCAGAAGCGGGTAGTGCGCTAATGTCATCCGTGGGCGAGGAGGACACTGCAGCTGGAGTTATGGGTTGGAGTTCTCCACAGTACCGTCCAGATTTCACTTTATTGAAGAACTGTTTCTTATTCTTCCTCACAAAGTTGTCCAGACTTCCGTTTTGACAAAGCTCCTCCGCAATGTAGATCTCCCCTTTAAAAAATAAAATTGTTTCCTAGAAAGATATCCAAATTTAAATTTTTGTAAATTGTGCGGATTATTACGATTTCGAATATTTTCGGTGGATGCTCCAATCAAGCTGACAATGTTGTCGTGGCGCCCCATGAACGCCATCACTTTCACTTCCGATAGAAGGGATTTGAACGGCTCCACGCCGAGATTCTTCTTGCACAGTTTCACTGCCACTTCGATTTCGTGTGACGGAAAATCCGATCCCTCTTCTATCGGCAACATTTCCATCGCGTTTGTCTCTGCACTGAATTGCATCGCCAAGTTGGCGTAGTTGGATGTCTTCTGTGGGAGAAGTTTCGCCCTCAGAATCAGTCCGTACTCCCCAGAGCCAAGCAATGCTGCATAGTCTGATGGCGCATACAGATGTAAAAAAATACGTCAAGCGGCTAAAACATTTTCAAGAAAATTTTAAAAATTTGCATTACTTACTGATGACCAGTCTATCCAGCGGAATTTCATATTTGTCGTCGTAAGGAAGTGCATCTATCGCTCCAACGTTGTCAATATACTCACTCCGGTCCCGTCCTGCGGAAGCCAGCTCAGGAATTCCTTCCTTAAACTCCTTCACCTCAGTATCAGTCAATAGGCGAAGTTCCTTCCTCTGCTCTACAATGGTTATCCCCATTTTTCCAATTAAAGCAATTAAAGCAATCAATATCGCAAGCACGACAAGGCACCCTACAGCAATCGCAGCTATGAGAGTACGTGACAATCGTTCTGCGGATGGTTTCTCTGCAAAAGATTAAGAAAATTTCTAAAGGTTTTGGCCTATTTATCATGAAATTTTGAATTTTCGTGCTGACCTGGCTTGAGAATAAATTCTTGGAAATCACTGCTGTTATACGAGTCAGCGTGGCATCTGTACCTTCCGCCAGTTAAATGTGACACTTCGTCCAATATCAAAGTGCTGGTAGTATTTTTGGTGTCAGACTTTGACTGAGCTAGCCTTGGTGTTGCCCACCATACGTGTGGTGCAGGTCGCCCCGAAAACTTACATGTAAGTGCGCGGTTCTTCTCGCCAATGGTAAACTTCTCATTTCCAACGGGGGTGACGGACACCACCCTGGGCTCCTCCCCTAACAATGAAAGCGATTGATATTAAGCAATTTAAATTCTAAACAAAAAATGGTTCGCAAAGCGGTAATAGGTGGGGAAAATGAGAAGCTTACATTTCACTACAATGAAAGAACGAGTCGTGTTTATCCAATCGGTCGTGTTCCACACTGGCCCGTAACAAAAAATCTGATAATTACCAGGGATCTGAATTCTCGTATTGAATTTCCCAATAAATGTTCCTCGCTCACTGACTTTTTCGCTGGAATTACAGCTGCCTCTGTTTAGCCCACTTTCAGAGTTCGCCTGTTGGCGCTCTCTCTCAGTATCGCATGGTCTCGTATCCACAGCTGAAAAATGGCAGGAAAGAAATATGTGTCAGTTTCAGTAGAGTAACGCGATGCGAAAATGTGGTTCAGAAGAAGGAATTAGAAGGATACCTTGAAAGTATTCGATGTCACCCGATTCGTGCTTCAATGCAAACCAGGTGCCAAGTGAGAAATAGAATCTGGAATATTCACACTCAAACTCTACAGACTCATCTGGGAGAATGAATGGCTTCACCGGAAGCATATATAGCATTTTAGAGGGGTTCACGTCTTCCCAATTACTATCTGTCGATAAAATTAGTTAGAGCAACTTTACTGACAGACTAATCGCTGTTCTTCGATAAGTTTCCGAAGATAAGAATACTCATGGTATGGATAGTCATCCACAGCAAAAGGAAGTCCAAAGTAGAGAAGCCCCGACGCCAAAACTAAATTTTCCTTCGACAAGCATTGTGCGAATACCGGGACAGATTTAAAAACGTTGCTGTCAAGAAACTGCCCGCATCCAAATTGAAAGTTAGTTCCTCCAAATTTCTCGTCTTCCTTACCTTCGTAATTACAGCCGAGCTGTCAAATATTACCACAAAAAATATACTTGCAGCTAATCAAGTTACCTAGCAACAAGACGCCAGATAAAAAGGCAAGGAACTGCTGCATAAACTCCTCGCAGCTCTTACCTTTCTAGCCTTTTTATGCCATCTAGAACATGTGAACCACTCCCGCCGAAGACAATTGGTAATCTGCAATATATAGCACTGCAGACTGCAGATAAATTAAAAATTAGACATTCACTATTGGAAAAGTCATCAAGTACCTTGGCGGCTCTCCCACGAAGACTATTGCACTCAATTGGAGTATGACAGGTCAAAGTCCGCAAAAAGGTGTCAGAGGTATCGCAGTCCAAACAGAGCTGTTCGTCGTACAGATATCCAAAATTCTGTGCATAGTACAATAAATTTACTGCACAATTATCTTGGTGAATGCTATAGGGCTCTGGTGTACGAGGAGTTTCTAAATTATCCACAATAACGACATATTACTATTTTCAATTTTTTTTTTCGAAAATTACAATCACAATTTTATTTAAATGCAAACATGAAAAAAGAGCGCCTTTACTTCCTGTACCTATTTTTGCGTCCACTGTCAACTGCAAAGCGCTTGAATTTCCCATTTCAGTTAATTGAACATGCGTCTGTAGTTTCGGATCGTTAATTATCGCCGATCTGCACGTGAAATGGGAGAGATCTGGTGTTTCTCCACCATACTCCAACGTAATGCTGGCGCTGTATGAATAACTAGCGGGCTCCTCAAAATGGACAGCGTCTCTGCGCGTCTCCGCTTGAGCTACTATGCGCTTTGTTCGGCTCACCCCTTTCCCCTAAAAACAAAATAAAATGGAAAACCTAACAAAAAGCGAGCTCATTCAGTTTCAGTTCCTACCAACCTCCTTGTAGTGAAAGGTCCACTCAATCGGATACTTCGCTCTGCAGTTCAAAAAATATACACCACCCGCATTTCCTACAGGCTCATTTTTGTTTTGGATACCAGCTTCGGAATCAGCCAAAGATTTTATTTCAATTGCCGGCGGGTCCATTGAAGTTGCTTCATAAACTGATAGAGGCAAGGAGACATTCAGCCAGTCTGTGGTGTCCCAGACGGGACCGACGCAGAAAATTTTGTAGTAGCCAGAGACTTGGAACTTTCTGCGAAGCACGGACGAAACTACGCTACCGTCATAGCTGTCATATTGGCAGCCTACTAATCCACCCATGTTAAACTCTTGCTCATTTGCCCAAGCAAAAAATTCGCTAAGATGACATTTCTTCCTTTCAAAAGCTATAAAGTGGTGTTGCAATACAATTTATTCGGATAGCTAAGTAACTTCAATTGATTTATCTTATTCTCAGGAGAAATTGGTAATTGACTACCTTTTATGTATTCCAGACGCCCGTCGGGATGCTCTACAGCAAACCAGCTACCTAAGGAAAAATGGAATCTGGAATATTCACATTGAACTGTGAGCTCCTCACCCACGTAAATCACTTCCCTTTCAAATGGATGGATATACAGCATCTTGGCTGGGTCTGCACGACTCCATTCGACATCTACGCTTTCAAGATTAGGCAATCAGGTTAAAATTCAGCAAAGGCTTCTATGCTGGGATTATTAGTGGACAACTTACAAAGCTGTGGAGTAGGAGACAAGTTGCCTTGTGCAAAGTCGTTAAGCTTCCCTGGAACCTCACTATCACTATATAAAAATAATAATGAAGAGCAAATTCAATTCGGTTCTAAATAATGCGATTAAATTTTAGCATAATTATTTGTACCCTTCCTCAGGAAAGCAAAATTGCATTTGCTGAACGAATCGGCTTCCTGAGGTAATTTCACTGCATTCCTCATAAGTTTTGTTTGCTTCTATTATACTCACGTTCACCTGAGTAGATTAATTGTAGTTATATTACGAAATGCTTGTTGTTGACTAATAACGACTAAAATCGGCGAACTAGGCGCTTTCGGTGCGCTAATATTTTAATTAGAAGTGTAAGCAGCAAGCAGTATCAGTATCACATTACCCGATTGTATTTTCCTTGCACCAACTCACATGAAGGAGTACTGATACGATCTTTATCGGAACATCTTCTTAGAAAATGCAACAAGTCTTTATCCATTTCATCAAAGAACTCGCACAACCAGCATTCATTCCAAATATGCATTGTGAGTGTCACTGTAGCCGCCGTCGCGCCTGTGGCTGGTCTCCTTCCGGATATTCTCTGTGTACTATTGATCTTCTTAGCTAAACATTATTGAGATATTCCCAAATTTTGCTTTCGTAAATTAATTTCTCAAGGAAAATACGCAAATATTAATTTTGCATTTTTATTAATATTAGTACTTTCGTATTCGGAAGTGAGTTCCAATGTGAACGACGGCGGGCTCTCTTCATAAACCGTCACGTAGGCAACCGTCTTTAGTGCCAGTTCTTCTTCAAAAGTTGACTCGCAAGTGAATTCAATTGTGTTTGGCTTCTCCTCTTCCCTTTCCATTGGAGTCTGTCCAGGACCAGTTATACGGCGCTCCAGCGCAAGTCTTGCAATATACGTATAGTTGTTCGGCTCCCCAAAATATTCTGCGTGTCGACGACTCTCTGCATACGCATTATACTATAGCAAATGCGCAAGGAAATGTTTGATTTGTTCAATTAAAAAATCAATTTGTTTATCTAAAAGGAAATCAGCATTTTTATTTGCAGACCTGACTATAGTCACCAGTCCATTTGATAGGGTACCTTGCGATGCACTCCAGTAGTAAGAGTGTGCTTTTAAGGGGACGTCTTTGTATTTTATTTGAATTCATCTTCTCTAATAATGCAGTGTATTCTGTTCCATTTCTTTTATAAAAACTGGCTCGTACATTTGGCGACTTCAAATTCTCCGAAATGGATCGATGTAAAAAGCTGGATGTCAACAGTACCATCAGCATAACTTCCATGTTAGTAATAATGGAATGCCGCCGCAATTGAAAAAACTTTTTATTCTAAGCTATAATGTAGTCAAGATGCTTGCTCTTCAACAACTGCACTGTTCAGCTTACAAATGCCATCTCAAAATGCCAAATGAAAGAAGAATTTTTTTGTTGCTCACGTTTTTAGGTAAGGTCTACCTCTACTTACCCGTTGCTAGCTGTCAGGCAAACTTGTTTTGAAATTGCGGACAGGATTCTTCTGTATAAACAGCTTCAATTATTGCCTTTGCAGAAGTAAGTAGTCCTGCCGTATTTACTGACAAAATTCTGTTTCAGAATTTTCAGAAAATTACTACTCTGTGTAGGGCGAACAACAAAATAATTTTTGATCAAGTTGTAAACATACATTGCTCGTAGGACTAGTTTTTATCCCTGTACAGCAAAGGTTTAGCAGGAGATGGGGTATGGCCTTGAAGAGTACAACTATTTTTTAAGAAGTGTGTACATTCCTTTGGTACATCCACTACAGCAGATAGAGCTATGACTACATAAGAATATAATTATCTATCAACTAGCTCGAAATTCAACCAGCAAAAAATTTAATATTTTCTAAGTAGTAAAAACTGCTGCCTTTGAAGGGGTATCCATAAAATAAAAAAGAACTAAAACCCAGTTCGCGTGCAGTTACAAAAAATATGAAAAGTTCGTAGCATTTTTTACATGGCGATATGAATTTAAGATTTCGGTTTGGTCTTGCAGGAGCTTTTAGTGGACAAAAAAGACAGTCCAATTTTATTTCCTTAATATCTGTAAAATTCAAATTATTCTATCTAAGCATTTTATGTAGTTTTACGAATATTTTGCAACTCCAATTTTTGTGTGCAAATATAAGCATTCATTTTAACCTAAACATTGAGTTAACACATTTACAACTGGCAGTTATCTTTACCCATATACTAGCACAACCCAAAGATATACCTCTTGTCAAATTGCGAAAAAACTTACGTACTCGAGTCCTAATCATGCCCCTCTTAATTCTGGTGTGGTGACTTTCTTCACTTGAAGAAACAAGATTAACGCGATTTCTAAAATTTGTCCATTTTCTGATTGCTACTTCGCTAAAAAACGCCAAAATTGTCAGAGCAATTGCCGATAGCCAAAAATAAAGTAAAAATGTATAAACTTCTTTGCTAATTGATTCAAAAATTTTCTTCAATTCTTCTATTCTTTCAGCGCAGGCGCCATCACAGTACATAAATCTTTTCATAGCTGTGCTAATCAACCGAGTTTTGCTTTGTTTAGTATGCTTCCTTAGCGATACTCCCCGGTATATTGCGGCAATTGCCTTATCAGATTTAATTATATATGTTTCCCATCTTTCTGCCAGTCCGGATTCATAAATCTGAGAATATCCTTGAGCCAAAAAGGGGAAAAGGACAGTTCGAAACGCGAAAACACAGGAGTCCTTACCAAACAGGGGAACCGGAAATATGTCGGACAGCCACATATTATTTGGGTAATATTTTAACGCCTCCACATACGGTTTGGAATAGCTTTCCGAAAAAAGTACAGAAATTTCATCCGGAAGTTGAATAGCTGGCCTTTTGCTTTCTCTTGTCAGTGCTAGTGCAGTCCAACTATACAACTTCTTGTAAGCTTCGCCCCAGTAAGTGGACGGAAGCCAGGTCAGCTTTTCCTGTAGTTTCCCCATCAACTTAGAGAGCTTCGGGTCAGTTACTTCCGGATAATCCTCCTTTTTGAAACAGGAAGCTAAGGGGCGCGCAGATTTTTGAGACCCTGCTCGGCAGCTATCAATAGTTCCAATGAACAGGTCACTTTCCAAAATGGATTTGAACGAGTCTGGCGCTGTTGGTGTAGGTGTTGAGGTAAGCGTCGCAAAAACATTTTCGCGGTAGCCGTACGCCAGCATGAAAGCTAAAAAGGACCATCCCGCAAATAAAAAAATACTTTTTCCTAACTCAGACGGTATAGACTGCTCAAGGAGAAGCCGTAATATTTCTCCCCATTGCCTTGCCACTCGACCAGAGAAAATCTTTGGGGTAAAGTTAGATGAAATTTTGAATTGCGATTTTGACAGTTCTGTCGTCACCACGAGGACAACGGACGTTGAAAAGCTGGCAAGTGTTAAAGCCAACCACACCTCCCATCCAAATGGGCTAACTGTTCCTTCCAGATGTGCCCTCGTCTTTAAGTGACTAATGTCGCGGTGTATCGTTACAAATTTGTAGCGCGTGTGGGAACCGAAAAGTAGAAAATGTAATCCGAGGTAACCGAACCGTTCTGTCTCCTTAGATAAATATGTCTTATGTAGTTTTCCTACTTCATTTCGGATTTTCTCGGAGGAAAATGTAAAGTTGAGTTTTTTCGTGAGTAAAATGCTTGCACAGTGTATCGCTAAATCCCGTAAGTACTCAACCTTATTATACAACGGACACACTTTACCACTCTCTTTCAGGATCTTGAAAGGAACCTGAAATTGATTTAAGAAGACTCTAGTAATTTGTACACTACCTCCTCTGAAATTTCTGTGGAGGCTCAGCCAGCGTTTTTGCAACTGCGACATTTCTAGACTCCTCTGACCGGTTTGTACCAATGCTGCAGCATGTATTGCTAATCGGGTGTATTTTTGACAGGTGACGCAAGTGAAGAACGCTTGTTTGTAATCCAAAACTTCAATAATAGGCGTAGATAAGAAACAGTCGTAATCAGTTTGAAGTGGTGGATTAGTTGACGTTAAAGTTGAAGACGTTGAGTTTGTCAGAAGCCAAATAGACTGAGGGACGATGATCTCGGCACGTATGCTCCTTACATTCTCCCTGTCATTGGGAATTAGATAGACACTGCATTCCGAAAACTTTTTTCTGAATTTGGAGACACTCAGGTCTCTCTTCATTTTTGGAGGGTCTAGTTCCATAATTTTAAAAGAGATGTAAATGTTCTCTCTTTCTCCAATTGCAAGCAGTTTTGAAATGGTTTTTTGATAGGAGTCTCTTGCTTTTGTGTTTATAGGAATACCTCTGCTGCTTAAATTTCCGGTGGTGGTCGATTGGTTTTTTATCGTAAACTGGAAATATGTAAAAGCACAATGTCTAGATGAGAAAAGTACTGCTTGAAAGTCACTCCTAGTTGGAACTGCTGAGGAATATATTGTTGCAACTAATATAAACTTAGCTACGACGAAAATGTTGGATTCCATAACTTATAATAAAGAAATTTCACAAGAGAAGTACTACCACAATGAAATTTGTCAAGGTGTCAAAATTTTAAACATTCTCGGATAAGACAGTAAAGTAGAATGATAGCATTTAATGATGGCGCCATATAATTTATAATATCTTGAGCGATGTGCTTTAGGTAGTACTACTTGTCAAAAATGAATTATTTAGTACGTCTTCCTCGTTTCGCAGCTAAAATAATCAATATTATGCTCGGCAGAAATAAGCCTTGAATAATAAAAGTATGATATGGTTATTGTGAAACAAAACTGTATAAATTGTTATTAAAATTTTGTCGTTGTAGAATTGGGGAGAAGCAAGATAAAATAAACTAGCTGACAATGCAGTGAGGGGATAACATGCTGTGGTCCAGCGATACGTTGTAAAAAATCATTTTTAATATAGCGAGTATGTATACCTCCGCCTGCAGGAACTTTTTTCTTTATTTGCCAAGATTTTCGTACATATTCCATAGCAATAAATTTTGTTTTATTTTCCAAGTGATTGGTTAAACAGGTCACTCCCTTTTGCTTTTATTTGCGAGAATGTTCTGCTTCTTGGAAGTGGTTACAACTTTCCAAAAACCATGCAAACCCAGCATAATCAGCTTATTGCTTACATTGTCGATTGGTCGATTTCCTAATCTTGGAAAATTTAATTAATTTAATTTCTTATTTGTGGAATGGGACACATTGCTATCACAGTTGCGGTTGTTTATGTACCTAGTATTTCCCCATTTTCGTGACTCTCATGCACTCTCCACCGAAATGCTGAAAGAGATGAAGTATCGTTGCTCCTTCGTAAAATGTGTAGAAATTTTTACAAGAAAATTAGTTCACCATTATTGTATTTATTTTTGCCTCCGCGAGGCATGAAATAATTTTTGCAGATAATTAATACACGTACGACATTCAGATCCCGATGCCATATTTAATTTATATTTAATTTATTTATTACTATATTTTTATCAACGATTTAATTTAATATTATAGAGATATTTAATACGCAAACGATATAGATGCCACGTACCACGTACCAGAGTATCGATCACTTGGGTTAAGGTTAATTTAATCCACTATTTGTATGGGTATCTCTTCAAATTGCAAAAACAATTGTAGGCTCTAATCACGCTCCTCTTAAATTTGGTGTGGTCACTTTGTTCATTCGAAGAGAAATCGTTAGCCCGATTTTTAAAATTAGTCCACTTTCTCATTGCCAGTTCCCCTAAAAACGCCAAAATTGTCAGAGCAATTGCCGTTAGCCAAAAGTAAAGTAAAAACGTGTAAACTTCTTTGGAAATTAAGTCAAAATTTTTCTTCAACTCGTCAATCCTTCCAGCGCAGTCGCCATCACAGTACAAAAATCTTTTCAGAGCTTCACTAACTACACCAACTTTGTGTTTTATTTGTGTATTTAACATTAATCTACGATAGATGGCCCCATTGGCCTTTTCTTTTTGAGCTCCGTATGCATCCCATCTCTCTGTCAGTCCGGATTCGTAAATCTGGGAATACCCATTAGCCAATATGGGAAATAGGATAGTTCGAGTCGCAAATACAGCAAAGTCCTTTCTAAACAGCGGCACAGGAAAGACGTCGGAAATCCAGGTGTTGTTTGGGTAATACTTGAACACTTTCACATACGCATCGGAATTGCCTTCCGAAAAAATAACAGAAATTATCTCTGGAAGTTGACTAGCTTGCTCTTCATCGTTAATTCGTACGTTCCATTTATGCAGTCCCTTGTAAGCTTCGCCAAAGTAGCTGGACGAAAACCAAGCCACTTTTTCCTGTAGCTTCTTCATCAAGTTATTAAGATTTACGTCAGTTACTTCCGAGAAATTTTCCTTCTTTAAGCAGGAAACTATGCGGTGCGCCGACCTACTAGACCCCTGTACGCAAGTGTCAATACTTCCTATGAAAATGTCACTTTCCAAAAGGGATTTAAATGAGTCTGGCGCTGTTGGTGTAGGAGTTGAGGTCAACGTTGCAAAAACATTTTCTCGATAGCCGTACGCCAGCATGAAGGCTAAAAATGACCATCCCGCAAATAAACAAATACTTTTTCCCAACTCAGACGGTATGGACTGCTCAAGAAGGAGCCGTAATATTTCTCCCCATTGCCTTGCCACACGACCAGAGACAGACTTTGGGGTAAACTTAGATGAAAATTTGAATTGTGACTCTGACAATTCTGCTGTCACCACGAGGACAACAGACGTTGAAAAGCTGGCTAGTGCTAGTGCTAGCCACACATCCCATCCAAAAGGGCTAACCGTCCCTTCAAGATGCGCTCTTGTCCTCAGGTGGCTAATGTCGCGGTGTATCGTTACAAATTTGTAGTGCGTGTGCGAACTGAAGAGCATGAAATATAATCCAGAGTCGACAAATTTCTCTGTTTCTTTAGCTAAAAATGTGAAATGGAGTTTTCCTAATGTATTTGGCATTTCTCTGAACGAAAACGTAAAGTTAAACTTTTTTCTGAGCAAAATAGTTGCACAATATTTTGCCAAGTCCCTTGGGTAGTCGACCTTATTATACAACGGGCACACTTCCCTGTACTGGCCGAACTTTGTGTTTTTTCTTCTTCTGGAAAGGAGCCGAGGTGTATACAAATACAGATTCTTGCTACGACTTTCTGCAATACCACCTTTGAAATTCCTATGCAGGCTCAGCCAGCGTTTTTCTAGCTGCGACATTTTGAAACTACTTTGGCCGCTTGGTACTAGTGATGAAGTATTTATTGGCAGCCTAGTGTATTTCGGACGTGCCATAGATATGAAGGAGGCTTGATTGAAATTAATAATTTCAATGATAGGCGAAGAAAAGAAAAAATCGTAGTCGGTAGGACGTAGTCCGTTATTCGACTTCACAGCTGAGCTTGTCAGAATCCAAATGGACTGAGGGATAATGATCTCCTCACCTAAACTCCACACATTATTTTTGTCATTGGGAACTAGATGGACGCTGCATTCCGAGAACTTTTTTCTGTAATTGGAGATATTCTGGACTCCCTTCGAATTTGACTCCACAAATTTGACAGACATATAAATTTTTTCTCTTTCTCCAAATGCAATCACGTCCAAAAACTTTTCCTGATGAAAGTCCTTTGCTTCTGTGTTTATAGGAATATTGCCTTTGCTATTTAAATTTCCGGTGTTATTGGACTGGCTTTTTGTCGTATACTGGAAATATGTAAAAGCACAACGTCTAGCTGAGAAAAGTACTGCTTCGAAGTCTTTCTGACGATGAGTTGGAGCTACTGAGGAAAAGATTGCTGTAACTGATAGGAATTTAGCTAGGACGAGCAAGTTGGATTTCATGATTTATAGAAAATCTCGAACACAAGGGAACAGCTATTAAAATATTTTAATAAGATTCCCAAACTATTTCAGAGATTATTTTAGCATACCACCAGTTAGTCAAATCTGCCAAAGTGTCACAATTTTAAGCATTCTCGGATAAGAGAGTGAAGCCAAATGATACCATTTAACGGTGGTGCTGGTGCCATATAATGCCGTGAGCGATGTGCTTTAGGTAGCACTACACGTCAAAAACGACATGAATTATTTAGTTGCGTATTCCTCATTTCGCAACTAAAATAATCAATATGATTGGCGGAAGTAAGCCTTGAATAATAATAAAGGTATGCTATGTGTAAGACATGTAAGTTGAAACAAATATGGGTGGTTAACATTAAATCGGGTACTTCGGATCAAGCTTTAACGTCATAAAAAATCATTTTAATATGACGAGTATGTATATCTCCGCTTGTACGAACGTTTCCTTTATTTCTTGCGGCTTTTCTTTATTCTAAATATTTCCATATATTATACCCCATGCATAGCAATAAATATTTTTCATTTTCTTATCAAAATTTCCTGATTTAATTCAAGCGATTATTTTGACTATGCTATATATGGACTGCTAATAGCAGATAAAGGAAAAAAGTAGGAGGAATGCTTGTAAATGTAAAATGACTGACTTGTTAGCTCATTCTTTTGTTGTGCTGTCAATTTCCAAAAAAAATAAATTTGTTCACTTATTATGCTTATTAAGCTCTGTTGCTTTATAATATATGTTATGTGTGGTTAATTACATTACTGCGTGGTGTAATTTGAGAGTACAATAATTTTTGCAGTAAAAAACAACATTCATTTGCTGACATCCTTCTCAATAGATGAAGGCGTTTGACTATATTATTATACATGAACAGAAACCAATATGGGAATAGTTAATATGTTTGGTTAGTTTCTTTTTGAGAATATAATTGATTATTTTCTTTTAATACAATTTGGATTCAATGATTACAGGAAATTTCGAGCACAGGAGGAGAGCTACTAAAATTACTCCTGTGAGGTTTTCAAGCTCAAAGTTAAAACCAATTTAACCAAATTTGCAGTAAAAAGTAATTACACTAAAATTCCATCACATTATTCACATTTAATAGTCTGCTTACTCAGAAGCTGCTGATGTAGGGCATGCCCAAAGATTTTAGTTAACTTTTTCACAGTTCTTGATAGCAATTAAAAAATAGTTTCTCCTGTATTTAAAAAGTACATAATATTGCTAATGAAGATTATTTTTCTTTTAAAAATCGACCACACTTTTATATCTACGCCTTATTTTCACCGATCATATCGATTATTTTGGCTGCTGAATGAGGAAAGCCACTAACAAGGGAACACGTTTTCCTTATATTTGAAATTCGCAATTTGAAATAGCAAGTCTAGTACACTTTTGCACGTAGAATTTAACTGCA
>JAHZND010005380.1:0-63647 GCA_027744115.1 Acrocyrtus sp. NNG-2020
CCTAAGTGGAAATGCCTTGAAAATGCCCAGCCACTACGTGCACTTCTGAATTGTCAAGAGCTTGACATTACAGGAAACAAACTGTCCGAAAATGAAGTTAAAAGTACAATTACAGATTTTCAACTGCTAAAATTACACTAAACGCTGTACATATTTAAAAATGACTTTTACCATTTAAACAAAATAATGCAGTTCACGCAATAATGCAAAAAATGTGTCAGAGATGGGATTCGAACCCACGCCAGGTTTCCCTGAATAGCACCTGAAGCTACCGCCTTAGACCACTCGGCCACTCTGACTTTATCTGCTCAAAATGTGCGGAAAAACTGTACTCGTACGCAATCCCGATAATCCCAATCTCAGTCTCTGTTATGTTTTCGATTGGAACTGGTCCATCTCTTCGCTTCGCCGTCCTCACAAATACAAGTGCAAAGTGAGCCAGAGTCTGGCTCATTCATACTTCATACATAGGTACTAGGTACATATTACATGTATAACTACTACCTCCACTGCTCTCCAATATATATTGTGTACCAAAACAAAAAGCACGTTATGCATTACGCAATGCTATGTAATGCAGATTGTAGAAAAAGCTTCCCATAATGCCTATCCATGTTAAATGGAACAAAAATGCTTTCTTTGCTTCATCAGCTTCAGCTCTTTTGTTTTGGCTGTTGACTTGAAGGAGGCAGAATGTAAACACTTCATAAATGCACTATGAGCGCCAAGCAAGTTTTCAACAAGTGTCCCTGTCTGTCAGAATCTCGGAGAAGAGAAATGTCAGTGTCAGTCTTCTGTCATCACGGATTCCCAATTGGAGTTAATTAGTTAATGGGCTGCGCAACAAAAGTAACAGTAATCTACATAGTAGTTGAATAGTAACTTAAATAACGAATAATGGCTGAAACGCCAAAGTCCAGTAATAATAAAAATGAGCTACATGACCTGCGCTACCGGATAAGTCAGCTGGAACACCTGTTCGTAAATGCAAGTATTAGCGGCTCCTCCCCTACCGGAAATGGTAACCAATTTTCTGGAGGAAATGAGGATGTCAGGTTTGCACAGACTCAGCAGGAGCTGATTTCCAGACTGAGCGATATGGAGGGATTGCTAGCAGCGTCTGAGTTGGAGAACCAACATTTGCGACAGGAACTTTCTGTTTTTGACATGGATAAGAAGAGGGACGATGTAATCCTATTGGAGAAGTTGTATGCGAAAGACAAAGATGTTCAGAGGCTAGAGAATGAAGTCCGACTTTTGCAAACAAAGTTGGAGAAAGCAGAGAGGACTATGGAAAATGTGAAGGAGTACATTAATACACTGCCAGCTCAGGATGAACTGGATGAAGCCAAAGAAACCATTGTAAGATTGGAATCGGACAATCATGTCTTGCGCCAAAAGGGAGCCAACATGGAGGGTCAGTTCAGGGAGCAACAGGCAGAATTGGTGGCAAAAACTAAGTGTATTGAGGAGCAGAAAATAAGGTACTAAGGCTGGCAAGCTTTTAATAAATAAGCATAGTGATAGTTTAAATTGCCTAGTTTTTTGTTATAGTTTTTTTTACCTTTTATCTTTTTTATTCCTTTTTAGACTAGAGGAAATCCAACCATTGGAGGAGGCACAAACCTCCATTCTAAGAAGTACCGAGGAAGGCTCCCTCGATATGCAAGATGAAAAGCATGTCACCGAACTGATAACTGTTCAGAAGGCTCAAATTCTGAGAAGTGCAAAACTCATCTCCACTCTCCGGGAGAAGCTAAACCAGTGCCAGAAAAAGAACGAAGAACTAGAGAACAGAATCGTGAGCCAGGGTAAAGACATTGAAAAATTTCAAGAAGAGTTACTTGTCAGTAAACTGACGATGGAGAAAACAGTCCAAAAACTGAAAATGGCTGAACAGGAGAAATCATCATTGCTAGAAGAAAAAACATCACTTCAAAACACTCTGGAATGCCGTGAAAGATTTATTAGGGAACGAGATACTCAGTTTACAAATATAATTAAGTTAGTCACAGAAATCGATTTATGCGTAAATGACGTGGGAAGGCTTGTTGAGCTGAGTGAAAGTATTGCTAAAGGTGAGGAGCCCCCAGTATCGTCTCTACTTGGATTAAGTGATGAACTCGAACTGCACCTCCAAAGTCTTCATGAAGAAGAAAATAACTCCCAAGTTGCCTTTAACTCCAGTGGATTAGCAAAATCAAGTTTATCCGCGAGTAGAAATGAGCACAGTTTAGTTGGAAAATATCTAGCCTCTGTTAGTAACGGAAATTCAAAGTCCTTCTCTGAAGAGTTTTCACTGGGAGATATGGAATGGGTGCTGGATAGAATTAAAAAAATTCGGGATCTCCGACAAAATATTGGTATTATTAGGGATCAAGTTAACGACGTTTATACTGATATGCTCGGGGGTAAAGCGGAAGGGTGTGCTGTTCAGTAGCATCGAGCAGCTCCTAATTTTCTACTACAATTGAAAATGTTCACTCTCCACTTCTCTAGTGCAATTCCAGATCTGATCCGATATCCGATGGTGTGCTAAATGTTTCTGCTTTAATTTGAGACTATGGATTTATATTTTTTATACTGATTTTTATATGAAAAAAGGCTGTTGTGTTCGTTTCTGAAGTGTAATGTGTAGACAACTACACACCATACGAAAGACTATTGACATTACCCCATTTTAAAAAATAAATTAGACTTTCTGCTGTATTTTGGTATTTTGATTCAAGTTTCAAAATAAAAATTTTACCTGAATGAA
Source organism: Acrocyrtus sp. NNG-2020 (assembly GCA_027744115.1). Classification (NCBI taxonomy): domain Eukaryota; kingdom Metazoa; phylum Arthropoda; class Collembola; order Entomobryomorpha; family Entomobryidae; genus Acrocyrtus; species Acrocyrtus sp. NNG-2020. The sequence continues at coordinate 2,759 of JAHZND010005380.1, forward strand.
TCTTATAGCGGTTTACTTTTAATTTTATTTGTCTCCTTGAATTTTGCATGCAATATCGAAAATCTGGTATGTGGTAGTTTTTTGAATTTAGTACGCGTAGTAGTAGTAGTTAGCGTTCCTTGTCGTCTCCTTTCAATCATACCTGAACCATCATGATTATCTAACTTGGCCGTTCTATCTTTGTTATTGTACTTTGTTATTGTGCACTATGGGCAAATGAGATGCTTCTGGAAGGTATGCTTGAAACGAGTACACAAAACTTTCCCTTAGATTCCCACACGGAATTTGTTCCACATGCATCATTTGCCAAACCTTTTTACGAAATTGAGGCTAACAAACATAGAAAATAAGTTAATCATTGCACAAACAACACTACAGTACAGTCAAGATTAATCTATAGTATAGATTAATCTTGGTACAGTCAAATGCACTTGGTTTCAAAGATAACCTTGCGTGAAGAGATGTATGCCCAACGCTGGTTCCTAAGCTGCGTGCAAATCTCTCGCAGTTGGAGTGCAAGGGCATAATTAATCATCCCGGGAATTTCAGCAACTTCCTTAGGCAAACCTTCATAATACAGGTGAAATAACTAAAAATGGGACCTTTAGCTTTAAAAAATCTTAATGGGAATTTTTACCATGAGTTTGAAATAGCTTTTTCGTTTCCGCTTTGATAACGTCGCATTCGTTGCTTCGATTAGAAACCCCTGCAGAAATCATAATTATAAAGTTAATAAGGTCGCGTGGTGTCGATATACAGAAATAGTCTATGTCGATGTATATCGTCATGACCGGACCTGCTTTGGGTTGGGAATCTTTATTGCACAACTAAATAGCATGTATATTACAAACTACATTTCCAGGAACATACTTTTAAAAACAGGGCCAGACTGCTTATTTACTTTCTCCAGCTTATCCAGGAGGGCATCGCTCAAGTGAAGGATTGAATGTACATCTGGAAGTAAGGCTAAGCAGTTTCCCTGTGAGGCTAGGAACTCAAGGATACTCTACATTTTAAAAAAAGTATGTATATATTACATACAAGTACATTAAAATACATATAAGTTGGAATAGGAAAAGATTGTTCCAGGGATGCCACTAGGTATATAATATTTGTATTATTCACTTTAAGCCTCCGTGCATCTTCTGTGACGCGAATGGGATCAGTGCGGACTGGAGGCGCCTTGACTGACAGGAACAATGGCTGAAAGGAAGTTTTGGAACGCATATACGCTGCATCTTGCTGGCTGGGCTGCACAATTTTCATTCGTTTGCTAACAAGTGGTATGTCAGCTATATATGGAGAAGTTTTAGGGAGTGGTGGAGGGGGTTTGTCCCATTCAACGAACCCGATTTCTTCCATGGAAAGTAAAAACACAAATTTTTGTTGCAATTAAAACTTGAAGAGTTTGCCAGATTATGTACTAGAGGAGACGGTTTTTACTTTTATATCCGATATCAGCAGCTCCAAATCCTGCTTGTCGGGCTCGCTTCAAGGACTTTGTTGTTGGTTCCGGAATGCTAACGCCTCCTGCATACATGTTATTGATAGTTTCCAACGTCTCGTACATTTCTGTATACAGAAGCGCAGAGTAGAACAGTTTCTCAGTTAGTGAGTACTCCTTTTTGGAGCCAGACTTGTCACCAGATCCCTTCTTTTCTTCATTTGGAGGCCAGTCGTCCGGTTCCATCAATTGGGGAAGTTCGTAAAGTCTATCCACAACGTTTTTCTTTCGGTGCGTCTTTACTTTAGGTTTGAAACCCTCGTCCGAGTCCTCTTCTACACAGTCGTCTATGTCGAATTGTAGGGGCTCTGTAAAAGATACAACGGAATTAGCATGTTTTAACTAGATTAAATTAAAACATGTTCGAGTGCATAATATATTTGAGTATTTCCTAACCTTGCACAGCTCCTTTCTTCTTGGCGTATGAAGGATTCCCGGCGATAAACATAAAATGAGAGAATGACCACCCACTAGGTGTGTTTGGACATCTTCTCAAAATTTCCACAACATCTTCTACTGAGAGATCCGAACCCAGCCCTTCGAGGGACTGATGAAAAGGACCTAGCAGCTCGCAGATGTCCTTCCCAGTTGCCAGCAGTTTCTTACACTCAAGCGTACTTTGTAGCTGCTGATCTGTAAGCTCAATCAACCATCCAGGAAGTTCGATTTTTCCCTTGCGGACCTTTACGGTTCCGGTTCGCGCGTCGAACTCAACTGCTCACGCCACCCAACGATGAAATATGTTTGCTTTACGTTGTATTGAATAATACTACCCTAAAACTTTATTTTATAATAGGTCGCTCACCATATTTTCCTGCCGTTTCTGGCGGCTTTGTAAACGGCAATATAATTTCTTTGGGAATGCATGTGTCTTTCAGCGGGTCTGCTTTGCATTCTACCCTTTTCTTCTGCCGATACTGTTCAGTTTTACTTAAAGCTCCAGTTTTCGCTTTCTTCAGCTGGCGATTTTGGAACAGCTCTCCATACTTGGGCAAAGGATTCTCCTTATTGGGAGGAACTTCCGAAGTCACATTACAGTCTTTCGATGTCATCTTGTACTTTTCGAATTATTTTTTCATATTCTTACGTACCTACCCTAAAGTTTTGTCGGTTACATTACGTTATACCTTTGCTTTCAATACACTGAGAATTTAGACAAGGAAAATTATGAAAACCTCCAACTGCACTGCGAGAATTTTGCAATTTTTCTTATCTGATTACTATTTCATATCACCATTTTTGAACACGTGTGTATGTTTCGAAGGGGATTTTAAAAGACTGTTTTTACTTTGTTGGACTATAATAATACTCAAGTCATTTTGGTAAACTTAGTGAAATTCTAAATGAACTACCTAATTTTAGTTATGCAATAGTTCATAATGAACTTTTAAGATAAAATTTAAACGTACAATTAGTTTGCATGTAAATTTAAATCAAAATGCAACCTTTATTTCTGTACCCATTTTATTTTGTTTGGCTACTTCTGCTGTTAGCTCTTACGGTAGAGTGTTCTCCAAGGTGGACAAATGATTCCACTGCGTTCATTTCTGCCATTTCACCTGTTTCATGGGAAGGTACTCGAGATCCCTTCAGAGACGATCAGCACCGTTTTAACATTCTTGAAAGTACCGGGGTGACATTTATTGTTTTCGGACTCTTTTCCCCAGAACAGCCTAACTTCCTGGAAATCAGTGGGAGAACAGATTGTGGCGGAAAGGAATATGCAAAGTTTCCTGTAAGAAAGGCAAAGATATTTTTGCTGTCTTGATATTACAGGAAAGTTGTATAAATACGTGCCAATTTTATATGAGCAGATAAATATTACAGAAGGAAGTGGGGGTAGTGCGGGAGAAGTGCGAGTGCAACTCCCTCAGAATCCCGCAGGCAAATACACGTCCACTATCTACTTTTGTCTCGATGGGATTCTCCAAGGAAAGCCTGAAAACGGAACAGGAGAATCGGTATATCCTTGGTTAACTGTAATCCTAGTTCATCACTCGGTTCCAGTGTGGGTCAGTGGAATTTTCATTGTACTTCTTCTGTCCCTGTCTGCCCTCTTTTCTGGACTTAACCTGGGACTGTTGTCTCTGGACAAAACTGATCTGAAGGTTATCATCAATACAAGCTCCGCAACGGAAAGGCGCGAAGCCCTAAAGATAGTACCTGTACGAAATCACGGAAATTATCTCCTATGCAGCTTAGTCTTCAGCAATGTCCTTGTTAATACTACCCTAACAGTGGTGATGGACGAAGTGCTAGGAGGAAGCTGGGAAACACACCGAAAATATGTTCATGCTGGCATATGAAACCATTCTCACGAAAAGGATTTTGGCGGATATTGAAGTAAAAGGTATATCAAATTGTGTGATGAATATATGCGGAAACCGATTGATTCATTGTCCAGCTTGGTCGTGATGATATGCATTTAAAAACTCCATAGGCTTTTCCCGGATTCCGGTTTACCAGGGAGATAGGGGGAATGTGGTAGGGCTGGTCACCCTAAGACAACTGGCTGGAGTAGATGGCGATGCGAAAATGCCATTGAAGGACCTGTTAGACCAGTACCGAACACAGACGCATCTCTTTTGTGTATTTGACAATACTCGACTAGACTACATGCTCAAAGCTTTCCGAGAAGGTATGTGCATGCAAGTATGTATCTGTTCACTTACGATAAGCACGGTGTCTGCAATGATATGATTTCATTGCAGGCAGCAGAGGTCACATGGCATTTGTGCAGAGGATGAATGATGAAGGGCCAGGCGACGTGAAGTATGAGACATTGGGTCTAGTCACACTGGAAGATGTTTTGGAGGAAGTGCTGCAAGCGGAAATATATGATGAAAGTGACGGTAGGCAACCATGAGTTTAAAGTTTAATTGACACACGATGAGCATGTCAACTATACTTAGGTATATGTCAATATTAATTTTAGTTGAGAAGCAGCAGGAGCAGTTGAAACAAGCAGACCCCCGTTTATCTTCTCGTATGGTAAATAGAACTGGGAATGGTGGGAATGGTGGGAAATAGAAAACAAAAACCTTTGCAGCTTTGTATCAAATTTATATAATTATTGACATTTCAAATTTTCAATATGACATTTACATATAAACCAACTACATTAAATATTTTTAGAAATAGGTGGTAGATGTGTCAAAAGGATTTGAGCATCGCCGTTATATGTATAATAATGCATCGTACCCATAATCTTGAAACTGCAACGTGGTAACTTTCCCTTTCACTCGACGGTCGGATCGGAAGCTCTCGGTATAAAACAGAAAATACCTATGCCACAGGATGAAGGGACATATATGACTAGAATGGGTGATGGGATACGACCAGAATACTACGTGTTTTATTGCATGAACAGGTGAAATAGTCTACAAAAAGTGTTTACACACTTCATTGCATTGTGCCTGTGTCCCATTCATTTTATGGGAAATGTGTCATTGAAAGCAGCAGTTTTGGCATTTGCCAGCATTGCACTTATCTCGAAACGCAGACAAACTATTTCTTCTCACAAGTTCGTGTTAAAAATTGACTGTGATTGCCTCTTTTGAGCTTTTCAGAGCAATTTTAGAATCATAATTTCAAGATACTTAAATTGCAGCATATTATTAGGCAGTTAAAAGTGTATCCAGTATCCAGACGTTTTATGCCTTTTCAATTGCTGCTGTACTCGATGGAGATTTGGTAAGATGTTGTTCTTTCATTTCGGTTTTCACGAATAAATTATATTTTATCATATCAGCCAGATGTTAGCAAAATTAATGAGGGAACGGAAAGCGGTAGCGTGGGAAAATGCTTATGTATAAAATGTTAGCAATTTTGGGTATAATAGCATATTGTATTATAGTGATAAACCATTTCAACTTAAGCAGTATTTTTGAATTGCAATGTACGATTGTATTAAATTTAGGTATATACATATTGCGATTTTTGTATTACGCTAATTTTCTAAAGATTTTATAATTGCACCCTTGAAAATTGCACTAATTATTTATCGCTAAAAGTTAATAATACTGGATATTTGCAAGGAAATGATGAAATCCAAAATATTAAAATTCATTAAAAATCGATCTGCCTAACCCATCCACACTTTCCAGTGGTTTTCCCTGTTTCCTGTATAGCAATTGGGAAATAACAGTTCAATTTCCTAGGTCTCAACTTGCTATTTATATCTGGCTGTCTACTAAATGCCAATATAGGTATGTTATGCAATCACGTGCCGTGATTGGCGTGATTGATCTGTGAGGAGTTGGATAGCTTTTTAGCCACTATCTTCCAAGAATACATATTACATATTGTAGGTAATTATGCTTTTAGGGGAAAATGTCAGACAAGGGCCTGTAAAGACCGGAGAGACCACAAAAAGCAATGAAACTTAATTTTTTCCCACTTTGCGTCATTGATTTGGTGACACACTTGCTCACTATTGTGGCAACTTTTCGTGTTACAGCGTAGCAAAAAAATTCTACACCTACGCCTTCATAATGACCCAAAACTGTAACGATTAAGCGCAAATCAGCAAAAGCAGTTAGTGGCGCTGTTGGGCTAATCACTAGAAAATAAGCGCGTATATCCTCTACGTTATCCTCATAAGCGCCAGGCGTGTCTTGTGAACAATCTTGCAAGCTGCAAAAATTATCCCTTCAAATGAGCATTAAAGTGAGACTGAAAAGTGAGAGCGTAGGTGGAAGTAACTGCTCAGAAATGACTCACTCACGACTCACTGCCTAAACGCTGAAATTAAACGTTTGCGTTCATTCATCCCTTGGCAAGTGTGTTAACTTGCAGAATGGAACTTTACATAGCCATTTACCACATCGGCTACTGTCATCTTCGACCTTCCTGTCTTTACTGTACTCACCATCAGAAAGTGGCGTTGGTATAAAACTTCATGACATAATTTTTATTACCTACTTTGATAGAGTATTAACTATTACTTAAAAGGTGTTTTAGGGTACCTGTTGCACCACATTACATCGTATAATAATACTTTACTTCTACCTATATCTTAAAATGGCCAATTGTAATGTGACGCTTTACAGCATCACAATGGATGGAGAGCAGCAGGCTCAATTTGAGCCATTTCGTGTCAAGCCTAATTAAGAAAAAACTTTTTTCAATCCTAAATTTTCTATAGCTTCGTGCTCTCTTACTTTGTGCAGGACACTCACCCTCTCTCTTCTACTTGAACTGCAATTGCAGCAATTTTCTCACAATAGAGTTTTAGTGTTCGTGAGCCTAACTTAAAATAAATGCATTCCATTTTGACTGCCATTATCCAGTTGTTGGAAATAGGAAAAGACTGAGTGACTGGAGAGTGTTGCTGTCAGTATTATATTTATGAGCATGTTTCTACTCCTCTTTTCTATTTCAACATCCAACCAAAAACAAAGCAAACGCGATTACTCAAACAAAAATCAGCTTACATACTTTACTAAACCAACCTTCTCCAGCCATATAGTAGCTATATGGAATTGACTGAAGGAAATTTCATGCCATGCAAAGTCCAGCTATAACACTGCAATTGAGCTGTTAAGTTTTAATTTTTGTTACATTTTAGTGTGAGTGGATTTGTGCCTCTCCACCTCTTCATTGCTACTTCTGTTGTAGAAGAGTGAAGTTACTGAATTTTGCTATCAAGAGGAAAAGCGTACCGAAAAATTTGCCAATATCTCAGGCATATTATGCAATAGTTTTGATTTTGATACAGACACGGATTATTTTTGGTTCTCATTTCAATTCCGCATCTAAGCAGCCAGTAAAGTAAGTGTCCGTAGTATAAGTATATGAAAAAACAGAAACGTGCTGAATAAAATCGAGCTCACATTTAGTTCAGCATGAAAACTCACTTGACAGTGTCATCCGCCAAAGCGTGTGCAGACTACATACATAGCATCATAGTAAAAATCTGTATGTGAATTGTGGGAGAAGCGCAAGCGGTGTCCGTATCTTCAACCCTTTTTTATTATTATCTATTTAAAGTACACATTTTTTTACTGAAGTTTTCAAACATATGAGAGCATGCCAAAAGTGAGAATGTGATGTGAAGAGAGGGGCACAATAAAAAGACTTCCCTGTCACTTTTCTATTTTGAAAAAAAAAGACTACGACCACACCATATCTATTGTGTAGTGAATGGAGAATTGTGTTGCATTAAAAATGCTCTCCCTCTTTTAAAAATATGTTCTGCATTGTTTTGGGATTGTGAGGAAGAATAAAAAATTACAAATTAGCTATTCTCAATAATTACGTATCTTTATTTATACTTTTAAGTAATATTTTAAACGGAAAGCACTTCAGTGTTGGTTGTGGCTTAAAAAGTGCAAAGTATTTTGTAATTTGTGTGGCTAATTTTTTTCCTGACTGAGGAGGCTTTGTGCAATACAAATGTCGTGAGTTCGTGAGTGGAAAATATTGAAATTAAGCTTGCTACGTACGGAAACATTTAAACATTATCTGAAAACTGCAATTAAGTACTCGTGATTATAGGCGTCCAGTTCAGGTGCGTGCTAATGCTGACAAGCTTCAAAAGTGTAATTTGAAATTTATTTTTTATAGATTTATTAGAACTGTCAAAGCCAAATTTGTATTGTGAAAAGACTTAGTTGTCTGTCACAGACCGGTGGTTTAAGGGCATAAAAGTGTACGCTTAAACAATTCAAGCTTAAGATAGACATTGACCCCAAGCACACGTTGCAATTACGAGCATGTGTCGTTATGCATTTCCTTGCTGTTCAATGTCCAAGAAGTTCTACGAATTGCTTTATTAAGGAAGTTGTGGCCACCTACCAATATATTAGGTTTTGTTGCTACACTTGATCTAAATTGGCAAACACGACTCTTCTAAAGAGAAGCCAAAAGGAAAATACATTTTTAGCGAAGCCGAAGCATAACGCATTCAACAAAAGCAAGCAACAGGCTCGTCGTCCTTCATGTAATAAGGTCAAGAGGATTTCCTCCCTCCATTCGCATTCTATATGCCTATGTCATACCAAGCACAGCTATTATATTCCGTCATTTTACGAATTAATGAACATTTCGCATCCCAATTTGTATTAACATATTAGCCGTTAGGTAGGCTTCTATAAGCAAAATAGCAATTTTTGTGAGTCGTGCCACTTTGCCCTTGAGTCTTGAACTATTCATAAATCTAAGTACCTACATACTTATTATTACATAAATTGAATGTAATTTTCCTTTAGCTATAATCATAATGCCAATGCATGCGCTTTGGATGCCAAATACGACTAACTTTAATTTTTTTTGCAATAAGCACCACTTTCCGAGAATCTTTTTGGGCTCAATTTAGGTTTAAAGAATAGCTCAAATGTCAAACCGATCTTTACTAGGAAATTGATTTTAGGAAGAATACAATGTATAAATACAAATTTGTGAATGTAGTATAGGCCCGCTATTTTGTCGTCATATTAATAACTGAAATTATTGTGTGATTTGGACTTTGGACATGTCAACGCTCTTTAGAGAATTGTATAGCCATTATGGCTGCAGATAACAATTGCACAAAGGAGAGAAGCTATCATTTTAGAAAGTGTTCTTTTTCATTTTCTGCAGAGAATTTTAATTCAGCCGCATAATAAGGCTCTGTTCAATGCATTCCAGTTTTGCATGAAGGAAAGAAGTGGATTTAATTGAAGCTAAAAGATAAAGTGAGATAATGGCTGAAGCCAGAAGTGCTGTAAGGTAGGAATTAAAAATAAAACTTAATAAATTATTCACATTAAAAGTAAAAACTAGAGTAAACAAAGGCGGATTCACAACACAATAATTATATTTTTAGTGTCCGTGTTCCTCCTAATTTGGAAGAGGGACGGGACTCATGGAAGGACATTTACAAAGCGATTCGAAAGTCCGTCGTCCGTCGATATTACCGAACTCGGTAGGGGCTCAAATTTTAATCACTCTTAATTTGAATTAAAAAATGTGAAGCATTTAAAATAAAAATTTCTTCAGTAACTCAATTCGGAATGGTACGTGGCCTACATCTACAAACAATCTTGTTGGGGCCTGCGCCATTTCTTCGGTTCTCCTGTTGGGGGAACCAGATGCAACAGAGCCGGTCAACAAATTTTTGTGGTCATTAGCTAATAGACTTCCATTCCTACCCGAGAGCACTCCAAAGTGGATAAGCGGAGGTATACTATCATGCATCATAGGCTTAGCGTTCTTTCTAGTCCTCATGAAAGTTCGTCAATATCTCCTCCGAGCTCTCCTCTCATATCGTGGATGGTTATGTAAGTAAATAATCTCGTATTTGTGTGCTATAAAATAAAAACTAACCATTGACGTACGTATGTAAAAGAAACATTTTTTTAATTTCCTGTAACTGTCTCTAGATGAGTCCTTAAAGTCTCAGTCGAAAACAACAGTTATTTGGGCAATCCTTGTCCGATTGGTTTCGGGTTATCAGCCATCATTGTATAGGTATAATCTAGTTATAATATAATCCCATTACACTATCCTTTCCAAAAAAAAATGCTGATTTGCGGTTCTAATTTTCTCGGGCAGTTGCCAGCGATCCTTGCCTCGTCTCCCTATTCCAAACCTAAAATCTACAATGGAGCAACTTCTGGATAGTTTACAACCGCTTTGCGACAAACCAGAAATCGACGAAATTCGTAAAGAAGCAGAAAGCTTTGAGAAAGGACTGGGAAGTAATTTGCAACATATTCTTACCCTGAAAAGTTGGTGGGCTCCCAACTATGTTACAGATTGGTGGTAAGTTAAATAAACATGTTACATGAAACCATCGACCTTTCTTCAATACTTCAACGTCTTTATAAAACTATTTCTTTTAGGGAGAAGTACGTTTACCTGATGACCCGGAGTTCAATAGCAATAAATTCAAATTATTATGGTATGGATGGTTCCTACTGGACGCCCACCCCACATCAGACTGTTCGAGCTGCGACTACACTCCATCACATTCTCGTTTTTAAGAGGCTTATCGATCGAGAGGAGCTCCCGCCACTAGTGCTCCGAAATACTATTCCAATTTGCATGGCTCAGTATGAACGACTTTTTTCGAGCATAAGGCAAGCAAAAATAATGAAAGCCACAGTTACAAAAATACTGTCTCGCAATGCCCCATTATAAATATTTCACATTTGCTTCATTCATCATTATTTTTCCTTATTCTTGAACTTGCTTGTTTTTTCCTACAGACTCCCAGGCGAGGAGGTTGATGAACTTCGTCATTACGACTCTACCGTTTCGCGGCATATTGTTGTCAACTATTTAGGATTTTACTATAAAGTGGAGTGCTTTGATGTGAAAAATCAGATATTGAGTCCGACTTCTCTGCAATCGCAACTGGACTGGATCATCAGCGATGTAGACTCTAAACTGGATAAGTTTGCTGCTCAAAGTGATCCCGATAAGGAGACTGGTGAGTAGCGTAGAATATACATTCGATCATATTCATTTATTCATTATCTTTTCCAACATAAACGATGACATTTTTTGTGTTGCTCAAACAAAAACACTAATTCGAAAAAAGAAATCAGTTTTTAGACTTTGCCCTATGCACTGATAAAGAGTGTGAGATTTGATGATACCTAGGTAAACATCAGTCACCTTTGCTGGCGCTGGCAGTATACGTTCCCATTCATTTAAGTTTACCAAATGCCAAGTAAATATTTTGAAAAGTCAGCTTTTATGTCATGCTGCGCACTCGTACGATACATTGCAGAGTTCAGATGTCAAAAGTCCATAAAATGTTTATTCCTCATTGAGTAAACTATCCCAAAATAATTTAAACAAGTATGATTGGCCATTGCTTAACTTGTCAGCAAAATTAGGAAGAGAAAGATGATTACGTCCATCACTGTCATTGCTCTAATTATCTCATCACCAAACAAAACTGTTTCTTTTACACAATTAAACATTTACCTATTTTCTTAACAAAACATCTAATTGTCCAGAAAATGATGAAACTTAAAACAATAATATTTTATCATGTCGCAAAAATTATGATTTCCTTGTAGGGGACACTGGAATCCCTTCGGATTCGGCAAGGCACATTGCTAGCCTTACAGCCTTGCCTAGGACGGAATGGGCAAAGCTTTATCAGAAACATTTCAGATCCGGGATTAACCAAACATCAATGAAGGCAGTAAAGAAGGCGATATTGATGGTGACACTGAGCACGGACAGCCCAACAGACATCACTGAAAGGGGGAAGCAGCTCATCCATTCCGATGGAAAGTCTATTTGGTTTGATAAGTGCGTGAATGTTATCTACTTCAAGAATGGGTTCTGTGGATTAAACGTCGAGCACTCGATGGCCGATGCTCCTGCGATGGGACACGTTTGGGAATTTGCAATGACCAAAGAGTAAGCATAAAAGCAAAATGGAATTATGTCATTCGCCTTAAAATATGGGCGCAGCTTGATGTTTTTGACCTGGTATAAAAATGTAAAATACTGGGCGGAGAATACACGGTCTTATCTTAGCAGTTATATTGTCCCTCAACATCTGATAATTTTGTAAAATCTGCAGAATCATTGAAAAATGGTACACTGATGATGGACACTGCATGCCTATGACGAAATCCTTCCGACAGGCTAAGTTCAAGCTTCCACAGATGATCAATTGGGAAGTTGACACCTCTCTCGAGAAAGAAATTAATGCTGCTCTCCTGTTTGCCAATAAGGTAAACATACATATAAAAGAAAGGAAATGTAAATGAAGATGGCTAAATGGCATGGCTTTTTCATTAAAAAATTAATTTGGACTTTAAAATTGAAATGCTAGAATAACGAAGACTTGGATCTTGTCATTTTGGACCATCACGAGTGGGGAAAGGGATTTATTAAGAAGTGTAAAGTTAGCCCGGATGCTTTCATTCAGTTGGCACTTCAGCTAGCCTATTACAAAGATGCTGGAAAGTTTGTCCAGACGTATGAAGCCAGTATGACGAGATTATACTTATGCGGAAGGACGGAGACTGTGCGGTCCTGTACACAAGAAGCTGTCAAGTTTATATTGTATGTAGAAGAATGCATTAACATATGGCTATGTAACCAGTAATACAAATGTATTGAATTTTTAAATCGTGGAATTATCAACAGGACACTATTAGACGAGGGGTACTCCTCTGGAGAAAAAATTCGCTTAATGGGACTTGCTGCAGAAAAGCATCAACAGTTGTACCGTGATGCAATGAATGGGAAAGGAATCGATCGGCACCTCTTTGCCCTCTATGTTTTGTGCAAAGGTCTTGGCTATGTAAGAAAACGATTTAATTATTAAATTCTACTGGCACCTGAAATATTTGAAATGAATCTCAGAAATAATAACTTTCCGGTTAAAAATTTTGCAGAAGAGTCCATTCCTCGAGAAGATCCTCATGCGCCCCTGGACACTGTCCACTAGTCAGCAACCCCAACAGCAACTTTCAAACGTTCCTGATGCCAATCTTGCCCTTTTTGAAAATAAAGTACATAAGTAGTAAAATGAATTTTACTTTTAGCTGTACATATTACAATGTTAATGGTATTTAATATTATTATAAATTTTTTAGGTATCTCCGGGAGGTGGCTTCGGCCCTGTGAATGATGCTGGTTATGGAGTTTCATATATGTTGCCTTCAGACCACAAAATATTTTTTCATGTTACTTCCAAACATTCATCCTCCAAAACCTCTTCTAAGAGATTCGCCCAACATATCCGTAAGAGTCTTCAGACACTCCATGATCTTTTCGAGACCAATATCGCCGAGAATGCAACTCCCTCATGTGGATGATAAAGTCCTTCAAATTCACAACTCAAGTGTGATAAGTGATAATCGTTTTAATCCAAACGACCTTCTTCTAACTTACAAGAAAAATCTTACAAAACTGTACAGTAAAAATATACCATTGCCATCACCATCGTCCATCGAGGATAACAACTTTTCCAGATTTTTGTACATTATGAGGTAAACGTGTTCGATTTTTCGTTATATAACCTTCCACTATACTAAGAGTCTTGTTATATCCTCTACTGGAGATTACTCAGTCAGATTAGCTGATGTTTTCAGCACTTTGTTTGATGCAATCCATTTCATATTGTCAAATAAGCTATAACCGAATAAGACTGTTTGTAATTTACAAAATAAAAATGAGATAAATTTTACTCCTTGAGCTATTTATTGAAAAAATTATTTAGGACAAATTCACACAAACATACGTTTAGGCCAATTTTTCATGTTTATTTTTAAACTATTTATCCCGACAACAAAATCTAAAAAAGAGTTAGAAATGAAATTTTAACTAATAATAATAATACATGTACAGATTTAAATCGATTTGATTCACCAGTTATTTTTATAAAAGCTTAGAAAACAAAAGTTATAGTCAAAAGTTCATTGTTAATTCAAAATAAATATGAAACCAGGGTTCTTATAAGAGAAATGAGTAGGATCGTAGGCACATAACTGAGAGGCCTTGACTCGCCACTGCCAGGAGATGGGATTGGAGTTGGAGTCTCTGTTGTTGTTGGCTTAGGGGTACTGGATGGCTCCCAGGTCTGCACTGTAATCCGGTCAATGAGGACGTAATCTCCTTTAGCAGAGACATGAGCTATCAGCTGCATCTGCAGAGTATCAGCAGAGTATCAAAAATTGTTTGAAAAATATTTAGTAAATGAGTTTGAGCCTCTCAAAAGTTTTAATTTATCGGACTTAATTACCTCTGTCCCTCCAGCAGAAAATTTAGTTTCAGTCCACTGATTGTTGTATTGCCCGAAGGCACTCATTTGCTGAGGTGCAAGAGTTCCTTGTTCTAGGCGAAGCTCTGCGCTCCCTCCAAGGCAGTACCTAATGGAAATTGAGTCCATAAGCAGTGACCTCAACTTAAACTGGAATGTCGCGTTAGAAGGACTATAGCACAATGGTGTAGTGATACTGGTTGCCACCCTTCTCTTTCTTGTCGTTGATTTTGTTGAGGGTGTTGCTGTAACTTCAGAAGTCGTGCTTTTTTCATTATTAAACAACTCAGAAATTTTTTTTTCATGACTCATGTTCTCATTGCTCTCCATGTCCGGCGTTTCACAATCTCTTTGGATTGGTACCAGGGCCCAAATTCCCATTGTGTGGTCAAAGTTTCCGAACTCGAACCTTGGTGGGAAGTTACTGGCAATTGTGTTTCGCATTGTTGATCCCTCGTCCAAATATAGGGCATTACCCTTTATTTTCCACATTCGTCGATCTGCTTCGTGCTCCTGTTCAGTGTCTAGATCAAATCGAATCCCTTCAACAGAAACGGTAATGTATGTCAGCAGGAAATTCACCACCAGAAATAGAACTTTGCGAGCAAGCATTTTTCTTAATTTTTCAACTAATTAAAGCTACTGCTGGGCTTCCAAAAAGTAAACTGTTGAAAAAACTGGATATTTATAAAGTCAGTACTTACAATTTCAAAATCAGACTAAGTAATCACTTAATAATGAAATCTGGACATTTTTTTCTACCCTGTTCGGAACGACAGTGGATGTGCGAGTGAATCATTTTGGGCGTATTTTCCTCCTCCTAAAATCTTTCAACCAAGACAAGGATTACATAATTAAAACTGATTTCTGTAAGCCTTCCATTTACTCTTACATTTGTCATATATCATAGCTATAGCTGGAAGGTGAAAATGGATAGATAGACCATCATCCTTACAAGGAATTTTACTTGACATAAATACTCTCTTAAATACTCGCGTTTATCGATATATTTTCTTGCTCTTACAGACCTCTACATTAAAATAAATGCGTGGCTACGTGCATTATATCCAAAGTCCCGTGAGAAAAAAATAATCCTCCATGTCAATCATAAAGATTACAGAAGAAACTCATATACTTCATACTATTGGCAGAAATAAATTATGATTTCTTCGAAAAATATATGTATAGTTATATTATATTTATTACAGTTTCTTGTTTTAGGTACTTTTTGGTATCTAAACTGCATACCTAGGCACCTATAGATTAATGGCTTACTATACGTCTTCACTACTGCATGATCTCTCCAAGTAAGCACCAATTTCTCACAATTGAACGAGCTGATTAAGATATTTTAGTGAAGAATCTGGGCATACAAAACAACATTCTTTGTCTTTCTCCAGATTGTAAACCTAACTACTAACAGTCATTTTTTAATTACAAATTGATGTAAGGACTGCGTTGTCTTACTCTCACTGAAAGTCACTCACTGCTTTTAGAGAAGTGGATCAACTATAATAGCCATTAGAATTAAATTATACTGGTAAATTATATGTTTGCATAAAAGTAGTTGAGATTCGGAAGGTAGTTATTACAGATAGTCTAAGAATAAATAATGTGCTGATAAAGTGGCGTCTTTTCAAATTTATTCTTCTGACCAGTAATAAAGGAATGACATGTACTAAACGAAAAATGAAACTCGATAGGGTTCAATATATATGTTTGTAATTTTGTATATTCATTCATTTTCAACACTGTACCATGAAATAAAATTCGTAATAATGTTCATGTAGTCTAGAAAAGATAAAATCATGCAAACGTTGCAGGTATGCACTTTTAAATTATTGCCTTTAATTGGCCGGTGGCTACAAAAATTATGATGTGATGAGTCGTCAGAATAACATCATCGCTGGCTGAGATATTTCCCGTCCTCTTTTATTCACCTAATATGAAATTTCATTTCATATTATTGTCGAATGCCTAATAATGTCGAATGTCATATTATTGTCGAATGCCTAATAATGTCGAATGCCATATTATTGCCGAATATTCAAATATATATCTGGTCAAAAAATATTCATCAGAAGAAAAAATGACATGTATGTATGTAGGTATCATTACCTATACCTATTCCTATTTGAAATTTTTCTTTTATTTAGAGCCAATTATTTTACAATGATTATGTTGCGAAAGTTTAATGTAAAAAAGGGGAATATGCATCTTTATTTTTATTCAAAGTGCCTGTAATAGTAAGGAAGGTCAGCATATGAAAAGGCTTTTGCCTGTTTGTCCATGATCCATGAGGAGTTTATGGAGTGTGCTGAATCTGAACCACCCATAACTAGTGTTTGGTTTTCCTGATGTACCGAGACCAAAGTTGCAGTTTGCTTTGGGTCAATGAAAATAATTGTCATGAACAGCTCTGCCTTCCGGAATGCCTTTAGGCTAGTGCTGTTGAACTTAATTCGCAGAAGTTTAGATCCAGACTCTTGAATAGGGTTGATATCTTCATTAGACTCAGAATCTTCCTCTTCACTTGATGTGGTACGCGAGGAGGGAGAAGATGGAGAAGGCGAGGTAGATTCGATTTCAGTTGAGTTGGGACTGGGTGCTGTCGTCGATGATACGGGAGTGGGGCTAGGATGGGGATGCAAGTGAGGTCGAGGGTGAAGTAGTTCCGAAGGATGCTCAGGAATGTGATGGGAGATGTTACAAGTGCGTTTGGAAATTATGATGTGCTCTGTAACGTGACCTTGTGGCTGCACCGCATCGGTGTAGTTTATTAAACCGCAGATAAAGGTGGGCGAGTCCACCGTTTCCTGCCACATTGTAATGTTCCCAACTAAACTTTGATTATTCACGTGGCAGTCAATCCGTAGTGGCAGCGAATTCTGTGGAATATATTTTTAATAATTTACAATTACAGTTTTTACATTTTCTATTGCTTAATCATTTATATTGTGACATACGCATGAAGGCGGAAGCGGATTCCATTCTCCTCCCTCACATTTAGCCACTACTAGGTCAGAATGTCCTTCTAGAAAGTAACCGGGGAAGCATCCGAATGCAATGCGCTCTGCCCCCGACGTCCAGTTGCTGAGTCCAGTTTCATCCAGTTCAGGATATGAGCACACTAATAAATGCACGTAATATTAATTTTAACAAAAATAATGTTGAATATACGGATATTTAATTTTAATAATTATTACCATATGCAGTTTGATAAAAATAAAACCCTGCGCCAGTCAGCAGTGCTATAAACACGAGCACAGTGGAATACATACAGCACTTGCTGCATGGCGCCTTTCCTCCCACATCAGGGCCATCTGCAAGGGTAAAGGACTTTGATGCCATTCTTAAGAACGAACTATTAAAATATGACGAAATTCTGCGCACACGAAATATGTATATAGCGATCTCTGCTTTTAGGTATGAACGATAAATGCAAAAAAAATATCAAAATGCGCTACATCTTCGGAATATTTTGCAAAATTTTATTCGTGTGCTCATGTACACCTGTGCAAACACAACATGAAACCTTCGCTCCATAAAAGGAGTGGATGGAGTAGGCTCAACCGAGGTATGACTGGAGAAGATAAATAAATCATTTCCTGAACGAATGCAATATAAATTGATACTTTTTCAACATGCAGCGAAGTAGTAGCAGTAGTGATGCTCATGTCGATTGAATTTGAATTTCAGATGAAATAATCATTATTTTTCACAACAAAATATTTTTATAAGTGAAAACATGGAATGCACGAAACGAAACTCTTTTAATTATTTATGGTTAAATTATTTTTTAATTTTGCGAAAAATACAATTTATAGTGCATAACGCTGCACATTTTCCCAATTTTTCAATTTTTATGGCTAAAAATTAAAGTTACCCTTTTATCCCGATATATATATTTTTTTAAAGGCATAACATTTGTATAAAGCTAAGATCTACCTATTTCTAATCTAGTTTAAATGCATTTTTAGCATAAATTAATTTTCTAGTTATTCTTGAAAAAGCTCACAAAACAAAAGCTATTAGTCAAACGTTCACTGTTAATTCAAAAGAAGTATGAAATCAGAATGCTTATAAGAATGAATGGAGTCGTTGGCAGACTGAGAGATCTCGGCTCGCCACTCACAGGAGATGGAACTGAAGTTGTGGGAGTTTCCGTTGGCTTAAGAGTGCTGGATGGCTGCGGCTCGTCACTAGTTGTACTTGAAGCTGAAGTTGATGAGCTGGGCTTTGGTTCAGGACTAGTTGGAGTCGGAGTTGGCCTTGTTGGTGCTTCCGTTGGTGCCTCCGTTGGTGGCCTTTTAGTGGTAGGCTTCGGCTCCCGGGTCTTCACTGTGATCCGGTCGATAAGGATATAGTCTCCTTTCTCATGGACGTAAGCTACCAGCTGCATCTACAAAATGCACAATTAAAAAAAGTATTGAATAAACTTGTTTAAACATGACTTTGATTAGATTTACAAGGTTATACAATAAAAATAATAAACTTACAATTCCCCCTGTAGCAGAAAAGCTAGCATCAGACCATTTATCACTGAATTCACCTTCCGCATTTATTTGTTGAGGGTCTTGTGTTCCCTGTTCCAGATGGAGCTCAGCGTTACCTCCAAGGCAGTATGTAATGGAAATTGAATCCATTACCTGCGACTTCACCTTGAATTGGAATGTTGCATTAGAAGGACCATAGCATACTGGCGTCACAGTACTGGTTTCTGTCGAGCTCTTCGTTGTCATTGACTTTGTGGCAGGTGCAGTCGAGGATGGTTTATCATTGGTATCCTCAGTTTCTGATAACTCGTTTTTTTCCTTAAAAAACTCGAAAATGAATTGCGCATCGCTTTGCTCAATGCTTTCATTGCTTTCCATTTCCGGCGTTTCACAATGCCTTTGAACAGGTACTAGAGCCCATATTCCCACGGTATTGTCAAAGTGTCCAAACTTAAACTTTGGAGGAAAGCTGTTGGAAATTTGTGAGCTTCGCAGTTCTGATCCCAATTCAAAGTATTCCATATTGTCCTTAATTTTCCAGCGTTTTCCTGCTTCATGTAATGAGTCCAAATCAAATGTGACCCCTTGAACTGTGACAAGAATGTATGTCAGTAAGAAATTAACCGTCAGAAATAAAACTTTGCCGGGAGACATTTTGCTAGAATTTTCTATTAATGGTAAACGTAAAAAAGGAAAATCTCGAGAAACAACTTGCTATAAGCAAACAGCAACTTTAAAGAGAACTCTGTCTCACTGTCACAATGAGAATTTTGACAACTCTTTGCACCGTAGTCGGAACGGCAGTGATAGCATGAATGAATCTTCCTCTTCATTTTATTCTCTTCTGGGAAATTTTTAGCTAAGGGACATGTTAAATACTTTCGGTATAATAGATTTTTCTCAAGTGGCTATTTCATTGAGAGTTGAAAATGGATTTAAGGCAAACGTTTTACTACATAACCTACCTATTCAATTACACTGTCTCCTGAATTACGTACTAATGGAGATCTCCTATTGCTCCTACTCCTACAGAAGATAACTAAACAATCGTGAAAGTATGACGTTTCTTCAAGAGCGGAGTTCTCCCATGACTTACACACACGGTTACAATAGATGCAAAGATCCTTAAGAAAAAATCCTCTCTACAACAGTCTTTAAGATTAATGAACTAATGAAACATTAGTGCAGAGTGTATTCGGATAGAAATTCTCTGAGGTGAGATAGTGCAATCGAACTAGCTTAAAATAATTCCCTTCTTTCTTTGGTGCTACGCCCATAATTGATGTCTTTTACTTTTACTCTGACGTTTGTGAACTTGGCTTAAATACTATTTTAGAAGACAATCCAAGTATGAGTAGGTAGATATGCATATCTTGAATGGCAAGGTCACCTACAAAAGTAATAGTAATAATCCACCATTTGTAAGAATGACAAAACGTTTTTATTTAATCTTTTTTAAAAATAAATGTGCAACCGAGCATCACCAAAATATTTTTTCAAAAACAAATTGGATTATTTTTTTCTTAACATTAACTCTGTTGTACTGGAATAAGTTTGTGTGGAAAGCTGTATTGAGTGCCGCGGCGGAGAACACTATCTGAAGCATTCGCTACTGACTGCTTCACAGCATCCACTAAGGTACATGTGCCATTATTGCCTGTGGCCAAGCAATGTGCTAGCGTTCCCACAAAGCAGTCTCCAGCTCCGGTGCAATCAACAGCGGAGACTTTTGGAGCCGACACGAAGTGATAAGAGCTCTGCACACTATCCCACAGAAAAACGCCCTCCGAGCCTAACGTGATAATTATGCTGTTTGAACAATTAAAATCTTGTCTTAATTTCTCCACTGCTTGCTGTGCAGTATCCCTGCTGTTTATTTTATCCATACCAGTCACAATTTCAGCCTGCGATATTGAGAACGAGAAAAAATTACTTTCTGTGAAATACTTTGCATAAGATTGATTTTTGGGTCTGATAGATATGTTCTAAATTTACCTCTGTTTCATTTAAGCAAAGAATATCTGTGATGGAGAGCATCTCTTTAGGCAAGTCTTTTACTCCTGGAGCTACATTGAAAATCGACTTGACTGAGTGCTTCTTCGCTAACTGGAGGGCGGCCAGGGAGCTCTCCACAGCGATTTCTAACTGCACCACGAGAATCTTGGCGGATTTTATGATGGACTCTGCTTCTTGTACAAAGGATGAAGTTACACGACCTGTTGCTCCGAATACGCAAACGATGAGGTTTTGACCTATGTACGTAATATAATAAAAATGAAAATTAGGAACATCAGAAAAGTTACGCAAAATTAACTGATGATGATAACAACAATGGCGACCTACCATCTTCCTCTCCAACAATGATGGACGCAACACCGGTTGGGACGCCTTCCTCAACTTTAATGTAGTCAACATTGACACCTTCTTTTACCATATTATCATAGTACTGTTTCCCGTACACATCATTCCCCAACTGAAATAGGAGCAGAGTCATTTATATATTCGCATATCATTAATCATCATCAGTCATCATAAATTGTAAATAGCAGTAAATTTCTGGGTGAGGTCCAAGAATTTTACTGGTATTGCTAATTTAAAGTAGATTAATTTTAACCTTTCCAACAAATGCACATTTCGAGCCCAGCCGACTTGCAGCAACACATTGGTTTGCACCTTTGCCTCCATACCCAGTTTCGAAATCAGAGCCGACAATAGTTTCTCCTGGGACGGGAATTCTTTTCGTGTAGCTTATAAAACAAAAATTCAATGGCTCATATCTCCACATAAAATATAGCAGATTGTATTCTGTAAGCCTATGAAGAGATGCTGATAATTCAATAGAATCAATTTTTATTTTCGATGCAGTATTTGTTTACCTGATTAAGTCCATAAACAAGGACCCAACAACAACAATGTCGGTATTATTCCCAGAAGACATTATTATTTTTTCTTTTCGTTAAGCACAAGTATTAATCAATCTGCTTTTGTGATTCAGCCTTTTCTTTCCAATGAACCATACCACATCATGACAGTTTTAGTTTAAGTAGTGTGTGGTCTGTCCCAGTAGTCTGATGCAGGTACATATCTATTCCACTCGGATTTTACAGATATTACGTGCCGACTAGCACTAGAGAGATTTTAATAGCATACTCTGGGCTCTAGGCTACACTTGCATTGTACACGATCACCAATTTACACCAGCTAAGCCAGCTTCGATATTAGCCCAAAATGTTAAGCAGGGTAATTAAACATGTAGCTCAAATATATTTTTCAAGTACATTTTTTCAAGTGAAATATGACGATAAGTTTATATGGGATAAAATGCTTATGTAAATTAGGTTTTTTAATGCTGCAGTGCTATAATAAAATATAAACTTTCCAAGAAAAAAAATTACGATGTGAGGTGAGAGACGTGACATGGAGAAGCCCTGTTTCCACCTACACACACCGGTGGAGCATGACATTGGTGGTATAGCAATAATATCGCTAAACATTGCTTGTAGACTGCTGAGAAGGAACACATGCAAACATGTCATTTTTTGGGCATGTGTGAGTGTATCAGATGTTTATTGACTTATTACACTTTTCCCTTGCTCACACCACGACCACACGATCATCGCGACTCACGAACAATTTCCAGAGTCTCATGCTGGCTGCCGCTGCATGCATTTCAGTTCTCCAGAAGAGTGGGAAAAGAGTCTGGCTTGGGCGTGTAATTTTTTAGTTACCTATGCTATGCTTAAATTAGAGAAACAGTGGGATGGTTTTTCATGGATTTTTTTTGTAAAATGCAACGTCACGAACGGTGGTTAGTTGTTATACATTTATTGGAATAATCATATAAATTGCCTTTTTATAATGAGAGTAGGTATCATTAAGTAATCAGCTAAGCAGAAACAGTAAGAGTACTCCCATTTAGTAATTAGGCACACGTGGTGGAATATTTGACATATGACTGGGAAGGGGAATGACACAGAAAGTGGGAGTCGCATGCATGTACTCGATCTTCTTTCACTTTCATAACTGTTGTAGATTCATACTGGAATTATATGTATTTATTAAAAAGAGAGATCTGGAAAGGGTTCTGTAGTTCTCCAGTTAGCATAAGCAAACTGAAAGACTATGTTTCATTCCAGTTGTCTGCTATCCAAACGTTGAAGTCAACATTTTAGGAAAATTCAGCAAAGAATTAGTTAATTGCTGGGAGTATCACCTTTCATCTTTTCTGTTAGCATTAGCTTTAGTCCTCCAGAGCACATAAAATGTTATTCTACTAAAGAAGAATAGTTCTTAAAATTTAGAGAGGAGAAACCCTACACCCATCTCTACTTCCACGTTTGCCTCTTTTATCATTTTCACTAAAATATTTTGGTGTCTGTTTACACGACCTGTGATGAGAAGGACAATGCAAGGAGAATGCCTTGTCATACTTGTCCAGCACGTAGGTACTCTTATCATTCCTTTATATGAAACAGATTAAATTGGTAATCAAATCAAAGTGAAAAACGTTTCTTCTGAAAGCGTGAGTTCCACCCACACGTCCTCGCTCCCACTCCCCACTTATGTGGGCGTGCTGGAATTTTTTTAGACTGGCTAAAATTGAACAAAACTAGGTAAGCCGTTTTACAAGGCCATTCCAAAACTATAGTTCCGCAGAGCCAGAGCCTCTCTTCTCCAAAGAACAATAGAAAAGAGTTTTTAAGTAGTCAGGAGGAAAAGGGGATGACTCTGGAAAAATAAAAGCGGAAAAAGGTACTGCCTATGCCTGCTCCAAGAGAAAAGAATAGAATGAAAGACGTGAACCGAAAAATTGATGATCACGTTGTTGGGAGCGTTCCTTCTGAAAGTACATGGTTGTCAGTTAACTTCTCTCACTCTTTTTCTGAAATCAGTTGGGACGGAAGGAAGCAAAAGGGAAGCATGGAGAAAAATATACGAAAAAAATTGGCAAGTGGGAAAGAGAGACAACTCTTGCAAAGTCGCAACTCGCAAGTCGCAATTCGCTATTTTTTGTTTCTCCCTGTCCAATAAAGTGTGATGATGTGGAACAATTCGGAAATGACAGGAGGACAAGCGACAGCTCCACTATCCACCATCCACCACCGGATGAATTTAGCAAGGAGCCGGAAATTGAGCGTTTTTTTGCTTTACACGAATAGTAAAATTTCTATCATTTTCCCACATTATGGTTTTCCCCTTGTTAATATTATCTGGCTTTAGCTTTGTTTCCGAATTTCAATTACAATTTTTAATTTAACACTTTATCCTAGTTTTAAAGTGATACGTCGGGTGGTAATCACTGTTTCTTCTGTATTTTTAATGGGGACGGTGTCCTCTTTTTTTTCATTTTTCCCGGAAAAGGGTCGGTTGACGTATGCAAGTGAAGCGCGCACAAATTGAAAAGGAAAAGTTAAAGTAGTGGTCTTATGCATATGCATGTTTTCGCAAAAAAAAGACAATTTTCTTGTTTTCGTCATATCAATGTCTTCCCGGACTCGAGTTTTCCAGTATTTTCCCCGTTCTCATCACAGTCACAGCAGTTGGCACTCTTTAAATCGCTAACTTTTTTCCCGCCAGCTACAACAACATACTCACCGCCACAGGCAACCGTCAACTTTGGCAGTTTTTCTTCTCTCCTTTTAATTTCAAATATCAAAAATTTCCCCTTTTTTCCCTATTTTCCTGCAGTGCTGCAGTCAACTGGTACCTATGGACTTCATAAATATGCAAATGTAAGATCATTCCAAGGGTGATGGAGGAGCTGGTGGTGGTGTGGAAGACAGATGTGAGAGATTATGGAAAAAGTCTTATTTCCACCTCCAAGAAAAAAAGTCGAGGATGGACGTGCTTTCCTTCTAATGAAAAGAACCTTCGGGACTCAAAAAAAAGTTTTTGATGCACTCATTAAGTCAGCGTTCTTATTTTTTTTCTTTTTATAATTCGTCCTTGCTCACTATATTCTTGGAACAAGCTAATGGTGAATTAATTGGTTGCTCCTACAAAAAATTTGGCTGTTAAAATATAGTGCTTTTCCACTAAAATTATAAATGGAATGGGGTATTGTGAGAAAATTTGTGCTTGTTTGTCATCAAGAGAAATGTCGCTTTCGGACTGTCATCATTAAAAATCATTTTCTGTGATCATCATCACATTTAATTAGTGAAGAGAGCTGGAATGCGCTCTTTTTAGCTGAAGGGGATTGCATTAATTGGTGGGAATTAGGAAAGTAGCACTTTCTCCATTTTTCTTTCTCGGTGAAAATGGAGTAAGGTCGAGTGTCGAGTTTATTTCTATTCATGCATGCAAATTGGGAAAAAAAGCTTTAAAAAATTAAAGGAGAGAGAAGAAACCTTTTCTAATGCATTTCTTTTTTACTTAAGAAAAAGGATCCCACAAAAAAAATTTACTCCGGAATAAAGGGAAATGAGAGCAGATGCCATTGTTAAAGTGAGAAAGGTAGCAGATGGGAATGGAAAGATAAAAATTGAAAGTGTTAGCCTAACGCATACACTCTGAGATTGCAGAGTAGTCTTTTTGAAAGCTAATTCATTACAAACGAATTTTTTTTAGCAAAACGGGACTCATCCTGTTACGAAACCTTTAAAGAAAACTTTTTTTTCTACTTCGTGCTCTAATTCCTCCAGCATTCTGCACGTACACGTCTTTGGAAAAAGTATATTCCACAGAGGGGAAAAGAGTTGATATCAATGCGTGAAGCACTATATTTTTTCCAGGGACGGAGAAAAAAAAGGTTATTTTAAAATTTGTAAAACGAGCAGAAATTAAGATGGAGCTGCTCTGCTAATTTTTACACTCTCTCCTGAATAATTCACAAGACTCATTTCTTGCCAAAGAGCAAGATAAAAACGCAAAAAATGACTCTCCCATTTCCAAGCGTTATACTTCCGTTTTAAAAGAAAAGTTTTTTCTTCGTTTTTTATAAAAAACAGCAATGCCGCGTTTAACCTTCCCGAAGCTGATATGGCAGCTATAGCCCTGAGGAGGATTTTTTTAAAACTGAATATCCATTTTATATTCGGTTCAGCAAAGCAAGCATCGACTATACCGACCATGAAAAATGCGCATTGTCAAATAGTCAGGGTATGTAATGATGATGACGCTCTTCTTCCGTCACACCTAAAAAAATTGTGAAAAATTTCTACCCATTTCCAGTCAGATGTAAACCGAACCTTTTTTGCCTAAAGTTTATTATACAAATCCACAGCAAATATATACTAGAGATTTGCCCTCCGCCAATTTTTCATTCTTGCAAACATCAAAAAAAGTAAGGCTGATTTTTTATATATATCTTGCCGAAGGAGCAAAAGTAATACTAAGTTTGGGGCTAGTGTGAGTGCATTGTGCATGTCAATTGGACTAAATACATAATTTATTTGGAGTACATAGCAAGTTCCAGGCTCCTGAAAAGATGACTAGTCACTGGATTAGGGAGGATATTACAAAAAACTC
The DNA here is from genome assembly GCA_027744115.1 of Acrocyrtus sp. NNG-2020. Lineage (NCBI taxonomy): Eukaryota > Metazoa > Arthropoda > Collembola > Entomobryomorpha > Entomobryidae > Acrocyrtus > Acrocyrtus sp. NNG-2020. Next base: position 28,947 of record JAHZND010005380.1, read on the forward strand.
TTTTTTTCGGGAAGGGTGCAATTTATTATTGTCAATGTTTTGTACACTCGAGCATGCTCACCTTGAGCCAAGGATGACATATTTTCCGGTAAACATGCTAATAAAGTTGTTTTATGCATGGGGCCCGTTATTATTTAAGTTTTTTTTCCGACGAAAGTGGAGTAGTAGCAAAGAGCCTCCACTTGTAACTGTAGTTGTAAACTCTGAGCTTATTATCATCTCAAATCTCATCTTAAGTCAAGTTGTTCTTACATGAGTGCCCTTATTGTCTAACAAGGCGAGGAGATGACACAACTTTATGCGAAGTACATCTTGCTCAGTTTTAAATGTGGGGAAAAGTGGAAAAGAAGAGTAAAAACAAAAGGTGAAATGTATATATTTCTCTCAACTTGTCTCGTCTCAGACTACCAAAAAAAGGAAGCTGTGATGAGTGCCTTCGTGCTCTACTACAATTACTCTATTTTTTGTGTAGTTTTTTACGTACAGTTGACTTTTTGGCTTTTTTGCTATATGAATGTGATTAGAAACTTGTAACGGACAAGATGGTGATGACAAAATAGTAAAGGAATTTGTTAGAACAAAATGGAAACGTGGGAATCGGATAGAGATAAGGACAGAAGAGAAAGGAAAGAAGATTTTGGTTGACTGGTTTTGGGCGATGTCTGATGTCAACCTAGAAAAAAAAAGTTGGGAAAACTTTTCCAGAATTCTAATGGAAAGGAGAAAAGGAGAGAGTATACTTGGTTCATCTTCCTTTTCATTTCGGGTTCTGTAATGTCCTTCAATATTTGCCTTTGTGGATTCCAATTATTAGTCCTTCAACTCTTTTGCGGTTGTCATCATCATCAGCTGCAGCATGTCAATTCTGGAGAAAAAGGAGGTCTAGGGAAAGGTATCAAGCTTACATACTTCATTTTCCAGAGATGGAAGAATAGTTCCGGATAATATTTGAAATTAGATCATTAAGTTAAAATACATCTGAGAAAGTTTTTGGAGGATGGCACCAACTATGTATATGGAATTGTGATGTGAGTGGAAGACCAAAATTTAAAAAAAAAAGACTGCCGTAGTAGCAGAAGTGGCTGTGGTGCCACTTCTACGATGACTCTTTTTTGTCACTGTTGTACGGTTACACTACCTAAATTACTTTACTTTATGACATTCTCTCCTTTCATTACACTCTTTTAATGCGGGTGTGCCTATTTCCATTCTTTTTAACGCTTAAACTTTCCCTTTAGCACTTTCTCCTTTTTCTCTTCTTGTACAAAAAATTAAGTTACAGAAAGGCAACAAGTATGCTGCCGTGAGTGAGATGTGAGTTGTGCGGAACTTCACCTTTTCCTTTTTTGACTTGTTAAATCATTTGGAGTTGAAAATAGTTAAATTGAATTGAATAGAATTCTCATACAGATGTCCTTTACTTCTGATTTTCTCTTGGAAAAGCAAAAGTTTTCAGAGAAATGAGTGGGGATGAACCACAACACATTCTAAAAAAATGTTGCGACTCCGACGACGGGTCTGAAAGCTCGAAAAGAGGATAGAAAATGAAGTTAGTGACGAGTTACTTCTTCAGGCTGGATGCTTTCAAGCATTTTTTATTTTTTTAGGGAAAGGGACGAGCATACTTTAACTTTGTTCTGCAAAAGGAAGTTTCGGGAGGAAAGAAAGAGAAAATGGGAAGGAGTACTTTTGGAGTGCCAGTTGTAAAAAAAATTGAAGATTAGTTTTTTTTCTTAAAGTTTTATTTCTCTACTTTTAATGGGGTAATGAATTGACAAAAATTATTGGATTTGTGGACATCTAAAAAGTTTTCATTGAAAAAATATTTTATAGTAAAAATTAGAGTGAACACCAATCTCAGCAAATACTTATTTTAAAGTAAAATCATTTTTTTCTGAAAGTGCATTTAAAATTTAACTGACTGAAATAGAGTCTGGAAAACAAGATTTCGTTTGCTGCTGTCGTGTTTTATCTCCATCAATTTGACAAGGCCAAACCCCAATTTTCCTATATTTATTCAAGTCTCATTCAAATAATGCAGCAACTTCAAATCAAAATTTTTAAACATTTTTTTCTTGTGGGTTGCGCTGTATAAAATTCCTACCATTTTTCTTTTCCCGCCTACACAAAAACTAAAATGACAACAAATAACAGTCTCTTCAAAAAAATTGAGAAAGAAACTCTCTTCCAAGAAAGAAAATTACACTGAAATGGAATTTCATTTTCCCTGATCTGGAAGAAAGGCTCTTTTTCTCGGAACGAAAATGATAATCCAACTTATTTCTTTATGCATAATATCCCTGTGTGATAGAAGCTCAAGCGCAGGGTATACATATTTTTCTCAAGCGCTTCAATACAAATTTTCTGAGAAAATGTATTGTCATTGTCGTGGCTCGGTAAAAGTGGTACGCAAAATAAACTGTTCAGACTAGTTTAAATCCACATTCAGGCTCCAAGTCACTATCAAAATCAGACCAAGTGACACTCACAAGATAACTCTGCTGTAAAGTGAAAACTGACATGACAAGAGCTGATTGTAAAATAGGTATATTTTTTCTTTCCCTTTCCTTAAAAATAATAACCAGCTCATGTTTATGTTAACGAGTGAAGATTTTTACAAAGATATTAAGCCCAATGAATAAACATGGTCATCCATTCTCCATTTCGGCGAGAAAGGAGCGCGTTTTCGTACGTTCCTCGTCATTCCCAATTTTTTGGACCGGTTCCCTCGTCCCTGCTAAAGATTTATCTCTTCAAGCTAGAAAAAAATTATTATGGAATGGAGAATGGAGAGGGCTCTCTCTTCTTTAAAGCAAAAGCACTAAATATTTCTATGCACTTAAGGATGAAGAGGGCAAAATGGCAAATGGAAAGTTTTTTTTACTTTCCCCTTCCTTTCCATTCGCGTTGCTCTTCTGCAAAATGAGAGGGGAAAGGATGAGGATGACGCAGGGAAAAGGACAGGAGAGGTTATAAATGTATTTATCGGCTATTTTATCTCTTCCCTTCCCAACTTGATTCAGGGCATGACATGTGCTCTGTAATATATCACTTGGGTCCTGCTCCTGCCTGTTACCTGATCCTGATAGAGCCACTTTAAGTTTCCACACAAGATATATTTGAAAAGTGGTCCCGCTCCGGTGGCTACACACACACGGTTTTGACAGCCCCATACATAGACACTACCTCTTTTCTTTTTTTTTTCGGGGAATATAAAAATATAAAAATTTGTGGGGAACAGAATAAGTGATAGAATAGGATAACGCGAAAGCATCTAGATCTAAGAAGGAACCTTGTTTTTCAGGGAAAATACTGGTTATTGGTCTTTTCGTTCTTGTTTGAACGGCGGTCGTTCAGAAATGAGTGCAATCCTAGTCCTCTCGCTGGATTTTTTCTGGGATGATCTCAAAAATCAACTCAAGGCAGAAAAGGGCCGAGGGGGAACGCTAAAGTTTGGAAGAGGGAGCCCAGTTGTGAAATGGCAAACTGCAAACAAGCTCACACGTGTGTAGCGGAAACTATCATATCACAATATGTACTTAAATACATATATTTAGGATATTTTCCAGTTTGAGTTGCACGCAAAAGAATAAAAATGTAGGGAAATAGGAGAAAATGAGCTACTGACAAAGGCAATGCACGTAAAGCAAACAGTAACGGAGAGAAAAATAAAAGAATATTTTTTGCGATGCTCTCATATCTAAAAAAAATTGGCTTGTCAATATTCAATACTAACATTCCAGGATTTTTTTTTATTGTTTTTAGGGAAAATTGTATGATATTCCTTCGGAACAAGGGGATGGCCTCATTTCCTAGGGTAATTTTTTTGTGAGCTGATGGGGATAGAGGCTCATTCCCAACTGGGGAAAATGGGAGAGTTTTCTGAAAAAATATGAAAGTAGGGCAGCAAGAGTTTTCACCACCTCCTTTACAGTTCGGAGAGAGGGAAAAGGGAGAAAGTAGTAATAAAAGAGGGGAATTAAAAAGCCGCTGGGGTAACGAGTGAAAATTTATTTTTGGCCTAGTTTGAAAAAATGACTAGAAACGCGGGAGAAAACTGCAAAAGATTGTATTCGATTTTCAAAGGAATTTTACCACCACAAACAAAACACTACTTTGCCTGAAATAATTTGTTTTTAGAAGTGAAATACTTTTTTAATTATTCTCCATTTAAATCACAGTTTTTACCCGGAACACTAAAAGTTAACAAGCAAACTAACACGGGTCACGTCAGACAACTTTCTGAAATGTATTTAGCCAATTTTCTCCTTTTATCATTTCATTTTTATCCCGCCGTCAATCCAAAACTAGGTCTTGTCATGCCACTCATGTGAAATGCAACAGCGCCATCGTCCTCCTCAACAGCCATTCTAAAAATTATGATAAGCCATAAGCCATAACCTACACAGAACAAAAAAATCTCACGTCATCAGCATTTTCTCTATCCTTCCAGTATTCTAGTCCTTAAACAGCCTTATTGCAGGAAGAATACGATAATAAAATGCTCGAGTTGGACTATTCACTATTCCTCCATGCATTTCCCTTACACAAAATTGAAAGGGGAACGTAAACCTGAAGGAGAAAGCCATAAGCCAAGTACAGCACCAGCGGAAAGGAAACAAATTTTTTTGCCAGAGTCAAGGGAGGATAGCATCAAGCAATAGGGGAAAGGGAAAAAAACGTTGTTGCAGAAAGAGAGAGAACCCAGCACATTATATCATTTTGTGCTTCCTTCTCTGCTCTCTCTACTTTCCCCTCACCGTTCCTTGCTGGAAAAAATAAACCTGGACATGGCCAGAGCTCAGTCAGCTTCTAACACCTTTCAAGATCGGATAGCTCCAGACACCTACAGTCATCACATCGCCACACAGTTTCCTTTTCTACCTTTTTCTTTCTTCCTTCTGGAAAGAAAGTGTTTTCCAACGTTTGGAGTGGGCCTACCTGTGTGCAGTTTTTAGTGAAAAGTGAGAAAAAATATGTATTTCCAGCGCTCCAGTGATCTCTCTGTTTTCTCTGTCTCCATTTTCACGAGTCACTGCAACATTTAAAGGGCCAGAAAATATGTCTTTTTTTCTGGCGTGAAAATTTTATTTACACTACATTCCTTCCTGTTCGTGGGAGGAAGAAAAGGATGATGACATCGCTCTCCGCTAAGCAGATATTTTTTCAGCTGTCCAGAAACATAATCCTGGAGAATGTTTTCACCTGGACATGAGCTAAAAAAGGACGAGGGCACCATTATACCTATGTTTCTCTGCACTTAAGACTATTTCAGAAGTAGAAAAGAAAAAAATAAACTAACTGGATAAAAAAATGTTTTTGGTGACAGTCAAGTGACAACCTCCAGAGAAATTGGATGACGAGCAAAAGTGAACGAAAATAGTGCTGGATGTATAACTGTGCTACTCCTAATATCTTTAGGAAGGGAGAAAAAGCAAAAAAGATATTTTTGTCTGGAGACCACGCAGCTTCCGTCATCTCCATCCCTGAACAAAATGTCTTCAGCGCAAGGGAAAAACTTATTAAGTTTAGCCATGGGAGTAGTAAGTTACTAAAAAAAGTAATAATGGCTCAATGGCTGTGCTGTTGCTTCTTCCACTATTACTTAATGCATTTGTTTTTTTGAGGGAGAAAGTGAGAAAACCCAAAGATTTTTATCACTTGGCTCATGTCTCTCTTTATGGTGGTGGTAGTGGTATGTGCGCATAGTAGCAAGTCGCTCCTCGGTCTGCCTTTTTCTTAGCAGTCTCCCATTACCCTATAAAAGTTTAGAGAGGAGGAAACATCCTGTCTATTTATTTTTCCGGTGGTCATCGTCATCTCATCCTCCCTCATCATCTATGAAAATGGCTTAGGTAGTCTTTTCCTTTTGGCTCTTTAGCAAGAAAAAAAAATTAGTAATTTGACTGGTGTTTTGGTGTTGTTCCTGGCTTCTTTTTCTGCTATATATATATTTTTTATTTTGGAGGAGGGAGAGAGGAAGATGTGTGCGGCTAATAAAACAAAGTAAAGATAGGACTAGAAAAGCCAAGAGAATCAGTTTGACTCTTATGTGACCGTTAAAAGATAGCACTTGAGGCTCTAGGGTAACTTTAAGGAATTTTACTTGCCTTTTAATAACGTCAAGTTGATGCTATTAGCCCAACACGAAAAAAAAACTTTTTTAGGCCTTGAGTTGGGATAGCAAAAGTGAAAACGGTTAGATTAGCTAATACCATTACCTACTTAAGCCGTTTCCTGAAAAAAAAATCTTGGGCGAGCCTAAATGAATATTTTTTAAAGGAGGAAAGATAAAAGATACGAGAAAAAAAAGATGTTGGTCGGATGTGGTGAATGGGATCAGCAATAACATTATGTCAGCATCTTGTACTAGCCATGAAGAGTATTCCCCTAATTTATTTCCGCTTCCTTTTAATATTATCCAAAAATGGAGGAAATCTTTCTATGTAAAATCTTTTTTCCCTTTCTAACTACGTCTTTGATATTTTAAGGAGGGAGTGAAAAAAATATGATTTAAGGGAGAAAGCCTCTTTTCAAGCTCACACTTGGTCCCTCACGAGACGAGAGATGAGCTTGAGTCATGCATATTCTTTCTTTTGGGTGGAAGTGAAAACATAGCACTCACCCATAAGAACTTTCCTTTCTCCCTCGAAACAACTTTGAGAGAACTGTTGAGCATTTATGCTCCCTTCATAGTTTACTACCCGGAAAGTCATAAAATTTTTTGCGTGATAGCCAAATGTAAAAGTTCCTATATCGGAGGGCACTGCCACTATATAAAACATTTTATTTCATGTCGGGAACATCCGGTCTATATACATTTAAAAAAGATATGTACTTTTTATTACGCTTATCCGGCACTCTATTAGTCCAGCCATTTTTCTGCCAGAAATATCAGCTAATATCAGCACTAACTTTTGGAACAAAAAAATTTTTTAGTAAAAAATCTGTTGATTCAGTAAGAAACAAAATTCCTTTCTCTTCTACTATTACCATCTCCCTCCCTCTGCGCCTTCAGACTCATTTTTTATTTTTAAAATGGCAGCCGTCGATAATATTTTTTGCGTCGGTTTGCAATATATTTTCACTCATGTCAGCTTCAGCTCGTCAATAGGGGAATCCCACTAACGGCACTATTTTTCACAGATAATAACGTATTTATGAAAGTACGAAGTTTGATGTCTGGTGTGCGGGACTATGCTCTGCTCCTGAAGTGTCATGCAATATGTCAGCAAGCTAACCTTGGCTTCAATAATATTTTGAATGTGGCCATATCACACTCACACTCATCTCACATCCCTTTTTTATTACTTACTCTCTCCATTTCCAATTCCATTCTGCACTACTATCTCCTTGAAAAAATAAAGAGGACATGTCAGATGGCGAATTGGATTTTAGAGCTGGAGCTAAATATTCTATAGATTTGAGTTTTCAAGTGACAGGTAAGCCGTCAAGACAGGAATGGAGTTTCTGTAAAAAAATAAAAATTATATTAAACTTTGCTTTACATATTTTATGCGGTAGCCGTCTACTATATACGCTTCCCCTTTTATTCGTGGAGTTTACAAGTGGAATTGCAGCAAAAAGGCAGGCTCAGGCTCGCTATTGTAACGGCGCTTTTCACTGGCGTCATACGATACAAAAATTTTGTCTGTGGTGCTTGCATGTGGTGAACTGCTCCATTCTCCATTGTAACAAGAGGAAATATGGGCCATAAAAGTTATTGCCTGGTAGGATACCTACAAAATAAGGAACGACTTCAGGACATATTTTTGAAATGCAATTAAAGTGGAAGTGGAAGTGGAGCTACACGATTACAACAGTAAAACCCGAGATTATTAGGTTTTAGCTGAGATGGCTTAATTTATTTGTAAAAATTATGTGAGCCACTTCAAGAGTAGTGAAATGAACTAGATAAGTTTTGGATAGTGAAAAAGTAAACAACAAACTTTTTTGTACTATTTGCTTAACTCAACGTCTTAAAATAAGATAGAAAATAGTGCAAGAAGAAAATTGTTATTTTTTTGCTGAACAAAAAAACAAAGTCATTTTTCCCATTTCATTTTCTCAGTCCTCTCTCCTCACATATCTCATTTTTTTCACCACTAGTAAATAGAAAAGTAATCTTTTTTTTCTTTCTTCATCTCAACTCCAAACCCAACTTCAACTCCACTTTTAAATTCAAAGCAGGACCAAAGTTAAAAAAAAAGTTTGGAAGAAAAAAATATATATGCCCAAAATAAAACAGCAACTTTCATTCCTCCTTCCAGTATTTTTACCAGAGATATAAGCTAACTAGTTCCCAGAGCGGGAGAGGAAGTTTTTTTCTTTTTAAATCGTATTTTAAAATACGAATAACATCTACATTTTTGATACATTGCAAGCCAGAAGACGGAGAGAGAGAAAAGAGGGGATTCTGAGATGCGCTCATGAAATAAAAAACGCTAAACCAGACAAAAAAATGCAAGTACCCTCATACCTAACAAATATGTCCTTCAACCAGCACCAACTTTAGCTGTTTCTTTTTTTAGTTTGTAGTCTTACCCATTTACTTGTTTTTTTCTCCAGTGAAGTGGGAGAAAAAGAAACTTATTCTTTATCACTTTCACAGCTTAGCTACGTTTTCCCTACTTTTATGGAGGTCACGTGTACACCACCCGTAATGACTTTCAAAGGGCGTCTCAACAAAAGCGCGAAATGCTTTGTTGCTTATTTTTTCTCCCCATTGATTACTTTTTTTTTCTCCAGTGAGGATGGAAGGTGGATGGGTCGTGTGTGTTGGGTTGTGAGTGCGTTTTATTTTCTGCACTAGATTTTTTTTCTTTCCGTCCAAAATTGCACACAATATCCAGTCCCATTTCCAGAGAAAGAAAAGAAGAAGATAAAGAGTAAAACTCTTCTGGGAGGCGCAAACTTAATAAGTCTTCTTCAAGTATGCTTGAAAAGCTAAAAACTGCAATTGCAACTTGACAAGAGCACAAAAAGACTTTTTTCTTTAAATAGATAGGACAAAAAAGTTGGAAGGGAATTATATATATTTTCCTCTTCTTTTATACTCTATAAGTATATGCAACGACTATTCCTTTGTAGTGGAAGGTATGTATCGTGAACTCTTCTCCAGGGCAAAAGTTTTATTATTTTCTGGAAAAAAAAGTTCGCTTTTATCCTTCCTCAAGTCGCAACAGTGCAGCGGGAATGTCCCCGTTAATACAGCTTAAAGATTGACATAATCAGTGTGTAAACAAGGCCGACAGTTGCCTGATGATCATCACAAATCACAAATGCGAGTAGTAAGTTCACGTATGGGAAAGAGCTGTATCCGGGCATGGAATTTTGTTATTTTTAGGCCACCATCACTACCACTATTGCACAACAGAAAGAATGGAAATGGGAAGAGTGAGCAAACAACAAGCTCAGCTTTTTTTATTATCCTTGAAATCCCAACCTGTGTGATATGAGGACAAACAGAAAAAAAATGTGTAACTGCTATGCTTTCGGTATACGTAATGGCTCTTCCTTTTGTGATTAGAAATCTTACATTTTTACTTTCCACCGGAAAGCCGTTCATTAATCAACATTAGTAGAACTTGTTTTTTTCTCTCGCACAAAAAATATTGTAGTTTGTGACTGTGCTGAAAAGTCACTTGTAAAACTGAGTCACTATTACTACTACGGCCGGAGTGTGGAGAAAGGAAAGTTACTTTGCAACTCACAACTCAACTTTTATACCTATATACATATATATTAGGTGTCGTGCCTGGCATAACTCGTCCCTTTTTTCACTCTAACTTGTCGCTTTCCTTTTTTCCTACTTTCTTCATTAACTTTCATGTCCCAGAGCCGTAGCCGTAGAAAAAAGAATTTTTTGTTGAGGGTGCTCTCTCCTCTCATATCAAGTGCTTTTTTTATATACTTACTTGCAAATAAAAAAAATTGAGAACTTTAGCAAAAAAAATCCTTGGTGCTAGAAGAAAAGAAAAAAATGAGCTGTAGGTAGTAGAGATAGGTACCGTCACCATTCTTTTATTTCTATCCCGTTACATTCATATCATCCACTCGATTAGGCATTTATTTGACATGGTGAAAAGTCGTACGTGGTTTGGTTTTAGTCCTAGTGTCAGCCATGAAAAAAAGGGAGAAAAACTGAAATAAAAGCTGTGCGGCTCCTTATTTTCTTCTAGTACAATAAATCCATGTTCTGCATACATTTAGCATGGCTCAATGGATTAATCCACTGTTGTCAGTTTTTTTCTTCCTGTTTTCGCAATTTTTTTCATTCCTTAAATACGTCTGGAATAAAGCGGGTAGTTATCCCCTCAAATATGAAAAATATAGAAAAAATTGATTAAAGAAGGAAAGAGAAAATTGGAAGCGCTATAAATATATATAAAGTTTACAGGAATATAAACACTGAGTTTTTTGCTTCATTTACTGTCCAATTTTGGGCCGTAAATAATTCACAACTTTTTTCCTAATAAACAGGAAGAAAAAAAATAAATGAAAATTGTCATTTTTATTTTCGTTTTTTTGGCAGCGGTGCAGAAAGTGAAAACTTTGTTGAGCTATAATGAAACAATTACGTTCGGAGAGCATGTGGAATTTTGAGCTGAAAACAAGGCTTATCCACTTCATCTTCTTCCTAGTTGGTATTTAAATAGTCGCTGGCAACCCACCATTTAGTTTATTTCTGTGACAGTGACAAATTGACAAACATTTCTACTGGCTATGCGGTATCAATACAGTGGTGAGGACAAGAAAAGCACAAAAGGAACTGGGAACCCATTCTTCGTCCAAAAAATTCCAAAACTGCCAAAACTACATACCTTTGAACACCAAAACCAAAACTATTTCGGATTCCTTTTTCTCCAGACACTTTCCGTGGTGAAAATTTATCCGCAATCGCATTGATATCGGCAGTGGCTATGGAATGACATACCGCACGCTTTTTCCTTTTTAGTCTGCTTTACCTTTGTGCGGTATTCTTTTTGTTTTATATTTGGATGGCGGAGGAAAGAGATTTTAAGTGAATGGGAGAGCAAAATGGCCCAAAAAATGTTTTATTTTTCTATTTTTGACTGATGATGAAAGCAACACTGAAGTGTGGAGTTGAAAGACCCTCCACTAGCATTATTGGCTTAGTCTCGTCTGTACAACTTTGGTTTCCCTTTTTGACATTGAGTTCACCCCCTAGTTATCTGAAAATTGTGTGGGAAAAGAGAGGTGCTTGCTATCTGATATTTGCTGTTTGCCTTTTATTTTATTTTTGCGGTGATAGCGGTGAAAGCGGAGGAAACAGAGGAACTACGACCTACGACTTCTCCTGCTATGCTCCTGGTATTGAAGTGAAACCTGGGGAGCGGTGCACAAAAAAACCAGAGGCTTTTAGTTCATCCTTCTGTTGCTAATTAATGAAAGGGATCATATATCGGATTTTCCCTTTTCTCTTGTACGTGCAACCGATAAAAAATTATGCTCGCGTGGATACAGAATTTGGACGGATTTTACACAAAGCAAAAAATGGTAATGGCACTGCACGTGAGGTAGAAGGGCTTGCCCTTTTATTCTCCTTCTCCACCCACACATCTTTCACATGTGTTCTATTTAAATTAGAAAATGAGGAGATGAGAGGAAAATTGCAAAGCTTGGTTTTTCAGTGTGCATAGAAATTTGTATTGAGATTGGATGAAGGATTGAAGCTGCTCGCGGATAAAATTTTTTTTTTCGAGGAGAGGAATCCATTCCATTGTTTAAATAACACTGGTAGAGGTAATTTATCTTTGTGTGAAAATGCTTGCATGCTGATTAGGCCACACCGCAAATAAATGGCACAACGAGTCCTGTATATTTTTACAGGCAGAAAGGAGAGCTCACGTCTCGTATTCACATCACACCATCCATTTTCTGTATTCCACTCCATTTGCTAGCACACCGAAAAGGAAAAGTCTTTTGTGAAATTGGCAGTTTTCCTTCCTATTATACTTTTAACCCTTTGATTTATCTTCGACTGCAGGGGTAAACAGATTTTTACTTTTTTATCACTTCTCCAATCAGAAGAGCCGCCGTTTGATTTACAACACTGAAAATGACCATAAGTATGCTTTCCTAGAGGAAATTTTCCAGGAATAATTTTCTCTTTCGACTGGACAGTGCCATATCCTAAATAACATAATGAAATTGATTGCTGTGCATAGTACAGCAGACTCTTTGCTTATTTTATGATAGATAGCCCTATAAATAATGTATGGTGACCTCGCTGCTGTCAACATAATTACGCACTCCTTTTCACTTTGTTTATCCACGTAATCTTCCCAATAAAAATAGCAGGGCAGTTCATTAGTGGCTAGTCTCATTCTACAAAAATTCGTATTGAAAGTATTGAAACTGCTTGGAGAAAAGACGCCTCAGAAGGGGACAAACAAAATTAAGTGCACATTTTACTGCGAATAAAAGTTGAATATATTTTCCCTGTTTAGCAATTTTTTTCTAACGATAAGTATTATACCCGGTAAATAGGGTTTATGTCTGCCCACGAAGAGAAAAAAAACAAAATGGGAGATGGAAGGGAGAATACGGCGGAATCCACACCCGATATATCTCGCACAGTTATTTACCCTGACGGGGCGGTTCTCATAAGATTGAATTATTGATGCTAAATGTGTGGAGTGGAGTCCTTCCGTAGCGAAAGACAATTTTATTGATTTCCCTTTCTCAATAAAATGCCCTACTGTGTTCACACGCCTTCCGCTTTTTCTCGTATTCAACAAAAATTCCGCACAGATATTGCCCTCTCCTTCTGACTTTATTTTATTTTTTCTCCGCAGCCATTTACCAAAGTTTGGCATTGGGAATGAAAGTTTTTCTTGTAAGTAAATTTTCAGTGTGCACAGCCACAGCCCACACGACATTAATAGTCTCCCACTTGATGTTCAAGGGTGTTCTCCTTCCTTGTCCTCTTCTCGCCGGCTGTGTGACTGTCTTTGGCTGTGAGCGTTCAAGTTTGGAGTTTTCGGAGGTGAAGACACCGCTCGTAAAATTGGGACGTAACAGCCCCGGAGAAATCTTGTCCTTGTCCCTTCCATCCCATTTCAATTTACTTGCACGACATCCGATTGTCGACTCACCATTACATGCATTAAAGCAATTTTAATGTGGAGAAATGAACGGCTCCATATCCTCCATGTAGCAAGAGCAGTCAGAGCAGTGTACAGATGGGAGAGGGAGAAAAACGGAAATTCATTCCATTCCGAAAATTGTCTTTTTCTTGCATCCTTCAGCCAAAATGGAAAGAAAATCGAAAGAAATTTTAAGATCTTTTTTCTGAGCGCGTAGATATATATCCGTTATCAGTCTTTTTTCCAGGTTTAAAAATAAAAATGTTTTTCCGTATTTGCTCACCCTTTTTTTACCTATGCAACTTTCCCACATGGCATAGTTCCTTTCTCCATTTCTGCTGACAAGATTGTTTCAAAAGAAATTACGTAACTTCAGTTTTGTATCCTGTCTGCGATCAGTTTCCATTGGGAAGAGAGTATTTTCTTGCCTTTTTCCAAAAATATATACATTTTTTTCTCTCTTTTCTCCGTCTCCGCTTACTCAACCAGAGAGGAAGTGGAGTACCAGTCTTGAGCTGAATATATTTCCCTCTCAAAAATTGAAAACAATTTCGAGAGAAAGGATAAAGAGAACCTCTCAAAAGTCTGTTTACCCGAGTACATTATCAGAGCATGCAAATGAGTCTAAAAAGGCTCTTTCCAAATCGAAACATATTTTTCTCATGAGAACATCTTTAACTGACACGTAAATTATTAGTATGTGAGTAGGTAACGTCGCACACTCCTTGTTATGATCCTTATTCCAGGAATTTTGCAGATTTCCAGACTTAAATATTTTGTTGACGTTATGTTTTGTTTGTCCTCTTCCTCTTCATCCCTCTTTCGCTCTAGTTCTCCCTACTAAAAAAGATATAAAGTACATCGTCGCCGTCATCATTATACCCAGACGAAAAAGACATTTTCTGGAAACACCGCCTGTGCTCACTTTTCTGATAAGCTGGAAATATTTTTTCCCTTTCTCATTTCCATATGAGATTACTCCATAACCGGAATAGACCTTTTTTTTCTCCAACTTCTGCTCTGATCTTTTTATTCTTTCTTCTGGTGACTGTGTGCTGACTAGAACTTAACAGAGAAATTTTTTTTTCTGGAAGGGATCTCCTGAATGTTGCATGTCTTTTTCCCGGTGAATGCATGATGATGGGAATGTGATGTGACTGCTGTGCTGTGACTTCTAAACTACTGTATTATGCATCGTTTTTACCCTTTTATGTGAGTGCTTAGCATTTCCATATCCTAAAAATTGTACACACAAAAAAATCCTCTTCCCTCCTCACAGTTAGTTACTTTTATGCCCGACTTACACCCGCTGAAATAAACATGTCCATATTACTAATGCAATATTAAATGTAATATGGACTTTGACTTGAAAAGTTATCTCCGTCTTTATCTCCAAAAAGCTACATACTCCTCTCTTTTGTACTTAACTTTTCCCGCACAAACGCGCATTCCTTCTTTACAAAGTCAGCCTTACCTGCATTTTAATCCGAAAAAAAATGCCGTCACACGTTTTTTTTTACTTCAAGGAGATTTTTTTGTAAAAATCCTTCCGGTTACAAAGAACCTCAGCTCTTAGCTCCGGGGAAGGGCATGACACAAAAAACGTTGTCCCATTTTCTTAATTTTTCTGCAGCGGAGATCAAGAGGAAAATAGCGACTGTGGCGTAAGAGGGGAATAACATAAGAAAGAGCCCAGTTTTTTCCTTGGTTTTCTTCTCATGGGGTAAATAGGAGAAAGTGTTTACTCTCCCAGTTTGTTCCCTGAGAGGAGTAAGCCAGACTAACAAGAGATGATGGCACGTCCACATTACCCATTCTCCACTGGAACAAACAACTGAAAATTCGGAAGACACGTACTTTTATCATAGCCATATTTACCCATCCAGTGCGTGTTCTCCGGATCTCGATGGGTGTACGAACAGGGAGAAAATGATCCAATCTATTCAGCGGAAACGAAACTCTTTCCAGAGTTTCCAGTGTAAAGAGTAGAAACGAAAAGGGATGGAGCATGGAAACATTTATTTTTTCAGCATTTTTTCATGTTCCTTCAATCAAACCAATGGGAAAAGGATGAAGAAGAAAGTAAACATAGAAAATAAAGAAGTGATATGTGATGGCGGTAACAATTTATTGTAAGGCTTTATCCAGTGCGCACAGAGCACAAGTCAAATTCTATTTTTTTGCTGCTGAATGAACCCATATGAGAACGGTTTCTCGGGCTTCCTGGAAATAGATTAATTTTCTTTTGTTGGAAAAAAATGGATGAAGTTGCAGTTTCTTGCATAGAAAAAGGTGCAGTTAGTAGGAAATGCAGGTAATTTACTTTTAGTCCTAGCCACACATCTCCGGTTTTTCAGTTTATTTGCAATTTAAAGAATTACATACTTCGTTTCCTTTTTCTCCGGTGAGAAGTTGGCGGGAAGGTTGAATTCAAATTCAAACACGTAAATAGAAAATATTTACGGAATGGGAAAAAGGTTTTTTTCTTCGACTTTTAAGTCGAAATAGATATAAATATAAATGCGGGAGGGTAGACGAAGGATTTGAAATAAAAAAAAGTTAAGAAAAGTGGAATTTGTGTTCTTTCCCGCCTGAGAAATTGAGGAAAAAGTTGTAAATACAAATAAAAAAGGAAATATTTATTGTAGGAAGGGAAAAGGGAGAAAAGAGGAAAATCGCGCTACTTTTTCTATTCTCTCTTCTTTGCCACTCCAAAGAGAAAAAGTCAAGGAAGAAACTTTTCTTTCCTTTTCTATCTCGTTCCCGCCACCACTACATCTTCTCCTTTTTCTTAAGCACCTCCAAAGAAAATACGTCTAAACATAAACAACAACTGCATTTTACAACAAAAGCAACAACACAAATCTTTTCCAATGACCGACAAGGAAAGAAAGAAGCTAAAGTCAAAACGGAGAACAGAAAAAAAGGATGAGGAAAAAAGTGAGAAAAAACTCTTGAACTTGCTCCACCTTTTTCCTCTTTTCTTAAAAAAATGGGAAAAATTGAGAAGAAATTGGAAAGGGAAATTGATGAAATGAGTTTATTACGAGAACCCGGAGTCGACTTTTTTTGCAGAGTTCGTTACCGTAAATATGACTTTATCGTTACAAAAAAGGAATGAGAAGCGGGGTAATAATAACTGGAGAAAAAGGAAACTTCTCGAGTGTCACTCCAAAGTAAAAAAAAATAGGAAAAATGCATTATCAACTTTTTATATACTTTTTAATAGCTTTTTTCTGAGTTATGGATGGAAATATAAAAATAAGTTGCATTTTTTTCTCAATTTGAAAACGAAGTAGAGGAGCATGATGTGTTATAAAGAAAAGCGGCAATATTTAAGGCATCACTTGCGCCCCTGTCCCGTCAAAAAGTGCCATCTTCAATAAAATATCGAATGAGAAAAAAATGGATTATTGTAGTGGGAAATATTATTGCATTTTTGAGTTGCGTTTCTAGTGTCTAGGTACGTTCCCCTTTATTTGTGTATAACGTACCGTCTCCTTATTAACTTGTCAACTCTGTTTTTCTTGGTGAGGTGAAAGTGACTGATTGTGAGTTATGATATTGTTATCACTCACGTGTAGCCGGAGTGGATCTGCCTAGACAAAGTCTTCTCATTTTTCTAAAAAAAATTGTAAAAGGGGAAAATATGAGGAAGAACAGAAGACTGCTTGCCCAGGTGAAAAAAAAAATTGTAGAGGAGTAACCCTTGCGGATTTCCGCAAAAAAAGTTTTTTTTTCAGACGAGAGGATTACCCGCTTTCAGCATCTCGTCAGGAGAGGAAAGGAGAGAGTTCTGCGAAAAAAAACATGTTCAGAATGAGATAAGGTTCGTATATCATCGTCTCAGGTTTCATATATTGGCATATCCTTTCTGAAAGGCTTGGCGCTTGGCAGGTGTAGGTATCCTGCCTTCTGCTTAAAGGAAAGAAGATTGCTAAGGGGGACCCCTGACATTTTAGAAGGGACGTGATAGGAAATATCCCGTAAAGCGTGCAAAGCAACTTTCAAAAATATATGAATGTTTTATCGTTAATTAAATCACGGGAGATTACTGTGAAAAGAGATAAAATTGTTTTAATAACTAGGTGCCACCTACTCTCGCTTCTCGCTCGAATGTAATTAGTTATTTAAGGAATTGATGCTTTTTCCTTTCATCTTATAATTAGGATGTGCCATGTGTACCAAAAATCTGGCGGGGAAGGGAGGCAGGCTGCACACTTTTTGTTACCCAAGTTATAAAAGGATGCATCATCAAAATACATTAAAAAGGAAGTCAGAAAAACTTTCCATTTCTAATTTTTTTGTGTCCATTTTGCTCTCCGCTTCGGCATCCGACAGATCGCTCTCTTTCCTGCTCTCACCTTCAATTTCGCATTTTCTCTAGTGATCATCTTATTCATTCAGGAAGTCAACCCAAAAACTATTTTTTTTCTCCTTTTATTTACGCAACCAGTAAAACTAAAAAAAACTTTTTTCTAGACAAGAAAGGCAATATAACTTTAGCTCGCAAAAAAGCGCAATTTTTGGGCCAGTGAGAATGAGCAAGTTTTTTTGTTTCGCGTGGAAAAGGGTTAAAAAAGCAGCCCCTTTTTTAGCGTATTCAGACGGGGAAGTACAGAAGGCGATGAATTATTGCTATTTCCCTTTAAAAACTTTTTTAAGGAGGGAAAGCAGGAAAAAAGGAAGCAAACTTCCAAGCATTTCCTTTTCTTCTTTTGCTATGATGATCTGTCTGTTTCTGTTTCGTGTTTGTTTTTTCAGAAAGAAAGGAAAAAGTGAGGCAGATGCTGTTTGTATTTGTGTTATTATGCAGTGCTCGTATTTCCTTCTTCTCAGTTTTTATTTTGGAACTGTTTTCTCCTTTTCCCGTTCCTCCTTGATCTTTCCCTTTTTTCATCCAGACCAGATACTAGAACTCTACTGAATAATAATATATTGGGATGGGTGAGCACTCCTGACTCAGCAGGAGCTGTAAAGGAGCATGCAGTTTGGGCAACAAGAAAAAAAACATTTTTTATGGTGCTATATACAAGCAATATAAGATAGATGCATGACCGAAAAGTTTTAATAAAGCAACAAAGAAATATTGTGTGCGGGGGTGCGAGTGCTGGATGCGTAGTGCGGAACAGGGGATATTGCAAATTTCCGGTTGGGACCTCTTCCCCTCTTTAATATATTTATAGAGGAGCCGCATTCATAATAATTTTTCGCCTCTCGTGCTTCCAGTTTAGTCTGGCACGGTTGCTCCAGTTAGAAAGTAAGGGAAAAGTTGCACTTTTTGTTTACGTTTAGAAGGGGGCTATGAGATGGAAATTTTAATTTTGTAGTGTGAAAAACCGCTCAAAGGGCGGCTTGAATAGGGCCAACTTTTGCGAGCCAGCTCCGTGTGTGCTCCTTCGTTGCAATGTTTTTAGCTGATGAAGAGATTTTTTTAAAGAATGAAGTTTGAGCGGGGAAATTGTTGTAGATGGAGAAAATTTGGCTTATAACTCTGTTTTAAGTCTACTTCCGCTTTGCAGAGCGGAGTTACGTAGGTAGACACGCAGTGCAGACTTTTTTGTTTTGGAGGGAGGACGGCTTTTCATTTTAGGTCTGTTATTATTTGCTTTCATGTGCAAAAAATGATATTAAAAAGTAACTTAAGCTAATTTTTCAGTCCGCTTTTTCCTTTTTACTGAGCAAATTAGTTTAATGAGCCCGCATTCAGTTGCTGAAAGCGCTTCATTTTTGTTACTAAAGAAAATTTTTTAATTTGCTCAGGTGTGGGTAAAGAGAATTAATACGTGAGCTATTTACCTGAAAAGAAGTAATTTAAAGATATATTCTTTTTCCTTTAAACCTCTGCTAATTTTACCAGACATATATCTACCTGCCAGACGCCTTTAGGAATTTGAAAGAAAAGTTGAAATCAAAAGTGGCTCAGAAGAACAGCTTAGACGCATATCGTTAAAATTTCACGAGTCATTCTTTATTCATTTTTACCCCTTCCTAGAAAACCTATTTTTAAATGAATGGATTCCTTTTAAAAAAGTAACGAAGGAAATATACCACACGCAGTTCCATCTTCTATTCATGCTTGGTTGGTGAAGCTGTCCAAAATAATTTGCGCGTTGACTTCATTGTCTCATCACCTTTTCCGCTGTCTCCATTTCTCTTAAATGTTTTCTTTGAAATAGTGCAAAAAAGCATACACACCGCTGGAGGGACGGAGGTGTGAAAACAAGTTTGGGAAATAGATGATTTGTCACCAGAAACGGTAAAATGCGTTTTTCTACAGCACACCACCACCATTCCCACACTCGGGAGACCAAAAAAGCAAAAACAGTGTATTTTTTTCTTGTTGTCTCTGCTCATTTTTTTTGTTCCACTTCCTCCAGCTCATTTCATTCTCGTTCCTATAAATTCTTTCTATTTTGCCCTGTATTTTTTCCAGATCCAGACGTATTTCAGTACATCAACAACCGTGTCAGTGTGACAGGAACCAAGAGGCGATGTAAAAAGGAGCCCACCGAGAGAGAAAAAAACAAATATTGTAGTTTGTAGACGATGAGCGAACAGAACAGAAGAAAAAAACAAACATAATAAACCATACCGCGACTACCACCGCACCACCTCCACTTCCACCTTCCATCTCCACCGGACTTCATTTTTTTCCTTGAACGTGTGTGAACTAAATTTATTACTGTTCCCTCTGCCGCCAGATCCAACACTACCCGAGTTTACAAGAAATGCACGGTGCACGTCTTCTATGTATACTATTTTTAGGAGAAAACTGGAAAAAAAGAGTACACACGTTTATTTTTTATCGCTCATCCACATCCACCAAAATATATGTCTTTGTTCCATCTTGTGGAGTGGGAGAAAAAAGTCTTCGTCATTGTCATTTTCGGTTGGTTGGGCTAAGGGAAAAAAGGTAGACTTTTCCCGAAACAATATGCACTAACGCAGCAAGCGAAACAAGCCAGTTCATAAAATAAGGGGAAAGGCAAGCAACGGCAATAATATTCCCAAGTGTGAAGTGAAGGGCCCTTTTCAAATAAAAAGACCAGAAGGAGAAAAAAAATAATATACAGGCTTGATGACTGGCGACTGAAATAAATGAAAAACATTGCTTGTGCCAGTGGCAAATAGAGCAAAAAAAATTACGAGTGATTTCATCAAGACTCGCCTATCAGAAGAAGAAGTTTGGAGAGACACTTTTCCCAATTTTTATTTCCAGAGTAGAGTTTACCATGCAGTGCATCCAGCAAATAATAAAAGAATAACTTGTCATCGTGGTAAGTGCTGCTTTGGGTGTAGTTTAAGTAGCAAAAAATGAAAATTTTTGAGGGAGAGAGAAACTGCAAAAAAAACTCAATAAAGAGCGTACGCTGGAAATAATAACTTGCAATTTGGTAGCAACAAACAAGCCATAATCCAGCTTGACTTGGTAGTAAGGAAGTGGGCCTGGGAAAAGTGCATTGTCTAGTTCATTTTATCGTGGCCATCTCCTCTTTTCTGCAGCTCGCTTTTACATGGCATGTTCCCTAAATAAAGTGACAGTGCTGGTGAATATGTGCTAACCGTAGATTATTTTTAGGAGCGGGAGAATTGGTATAGCCGTGGTTGTGTGAAAGTTAAAAAATGTGTACATTTTGTTCTGAGATGAAGCGATGAGGAAAGAGGAAAGCGTGTAGAATTTTCTTTACAACCTTTCCAATCCATTATTCCCCACTGGAGAATTTTTTAGTGTGTGCTAACACCATCCTAGAAGGACACTTATCCACACACAAAGAAATAAGAAGAGTGTGTTGCATTGTTGCATCTTTCCTCCATTATTTGTGGCCGGATACATAGTGGCGAATAGGAAACGAGAAAATTTTGCACAGGATACAGCTTACTAGCTTAGTATAGCTACTCCACCGGGATATGAGACAAGGACGGGGGTAAATTGAGACGAGTCCCGTATAAAACCCGAAATTGAATGTGATTTCATTTCCTTCCACAAATAAAAAGAGACTCTCTTCAGTCCTCACATACAAGCCTAGTCTTTTCACCCGGAAGTAGAAATACTGAAATACGTATAAATTTAAATTTACTATCAATTCCAGCACTTCACCTGTAAAAAATTGGGACTTTTTCTCTAACTCCCTCTCCTCTCTCCTATTTTATCCCACTTCTCCACTCAGACCGAGTTCACAACGGCTATAAAACATCCATTTGATTGGTTTTCACTCTCCATCTTCCATCAAAAGCATTTTGTACCTAACATCCAAAAGTGGCCCCAGCTCCCAAAATTTTTTTTTATCACGGCAGTTTCCTGAGAAATAAAAATAATAAAATAAAGCTATAAAAAAGGTCTGGATCTGGGAAATACAACTTCCAACTTTGCGTGCTCCTATCCCAACCCACCCGAGTGGGATACACCACTGCAATAAAAAATTATACCAATGTACGCTCAATGTTCAGTTTGTTCAGAGATGAAAGATTATTCCAGTGACAGACTGGTCGACTATTGTAACGGTTCACACATTAAGTGGCAAGGAGCCTTTGCATGCCTAAAAAGGCAAAGAAATAGGTATCTCGTAAGACCATTTTCCAATTTTCCTTCTCTGTAACTCTCCTCCATGCTTTTCTTCCGCTACATTTACGTTTAACAAGCTGTTTCTTAAAAAAAAGTTTTTTTGTCGGATTCTAACCGTAAGTTCTACAATATATAAAAAAGGTGGAAGGGAAATCTTTCTTATGGCCACCTTCAATTTTATTCAACTAAGTCAACGTTACAGTGATGTGAAGCCCTACTACATTAACACTATGGGAAAAAATCTTTTTATGAATGTATTCATGACGTGCATAAATACATTCCAATAAAAAGACGGCTGAGAGTGCTACCAACTCTGTTTCAGGTCTTTTGTTGTGTGCTCTGTGTACAAAAGTGAGTGCGATAACTCTGCTGGTGCATAATATGACCTCTACCTTTTCCCCAGCGGTTGTGGGTATTGGATGGAATATGGATTTTTTTCTTGTCGTGAAGGACTCATACAGATATTGAACGATTTTTGCGTGCTTCAACTTTCCCTCCTCTTCGCTCAAGGAAATTATTGGAATTGCATTTTATTACTTCGATTACTAGGGAAGGACAAAAAATCGGTAAAAACAGCAAACCAGCCACCAGCCAGACCACTCACGTAACGGTGTGATTTTCCGTGCAAAAAAAGTTCTTTTTTCCTCCAGTAATATATATTTTCTCAATTTCTCGCGAAGGTAAAGTGGATTTTAGTCTTATAAAGAAGAGCGGTGAAAAAAAGTTATTTTTTTCGCTCCTCCACCCTTTCCTTTAATTCCCTTTCATTCGACAATATATTTTTTTCTGGGAGCACTAAAGAAAATGATATTAAGGAGGAGAAGGACTTCGCTCTTAGTTTGCAGATCGGCCCAAAAACAGAAAAAAAAGTCTTGAGAATGAATGAGTGAGACCAAGGGCCCTTCACATTCTTCCACTTTTTTTTGTTTCCGCTTCCTTCCTTTGTCGTCATCATCATCGCTATTCACCATCACCTCCTTCTTTTTTTAGTCTTTTGCGTGAGCAATGAATTCTCTCACTGTCAAGGCAGCTAGAAAAGGGAACCGAGGAAGGAAAGTGGGAACAAGCAGAAGAGAGGAAAAGGAAGAGGAATAAAAAGTGAAGAAAATTTTATACATATAATTTTTTCTGGGAGACCCAGCCCAAAAAGCTAAAACCAACAACCTTTTTACAAAGTTTTAGAGAGGAGAAGGCAGCATTACTAGCAATAACAGGAATAATAACTTTCTCTGTGGAAAAAAGTGGTTGGTTCTTCGCATAAAATGAATGGTTATTCTTACTCCGAAATATACGGCTCTCTCATATCTCCGCCATTCTATTGTAGTCCACTCTAGAAAGGCTAGCTAAAACACGTAATTTATATGATAATAATACAATGTCATTGTTCGTTTCGTGTGGCTAACCAGAGAAAAAAAATTTTCAGCTTTTTGGTTGGAAAAAGTTTGGACTTAGACTTACCCACTTGCTACACATTATTACACTTTTCTGGAAATGCTTTTTTGGTGAGTTTGCTACTTTTCTAGAAAATAATTTGAAAGGAGGCAGAATAATCACCATTCCTAATATTTCCTTGTCCATTTCTACCATTTTGCATAGAGGTTATGTCTAGCCATAGTCTCCCAGAAAGAAAATATAATCCATTTGTCGGGATATTCTCTTTTATACTGTCGACCTTCTTTCTTTAGAAGGCTACCGCTACTCCTTCATTATTAAACACTGGAACGCGAAGTTAAGCGGGTTTGCCCTTGTAACTGACTGAACTGGATTTCTTAAGTAGGGAAAATGTGGGCAGTGTGGAGGAAGTAAAAGAAATATTATTTTTCTCCTTCCTAGTGGAAAATAAGAGGAGATTTATTTCAGGGAGAGGAAATATGTACTAGTAAAAAAAACTTTATAGGGCAAGTTGTTCCTTCTGCTTACCTACTTCCTAGAAGAGGAGAAAATATTATATATTCAGGAGAGAAAAATTTTATTCTGCTGCAGTGCATTTTATTTGCACTTGAATAGTAGGGGATACCTTCCGTGGAGAAACTAAAGACAGCGGAGAAGACGAGGAAGTGTGGAACAGGGAAACCATGCGAAATTCGTGGAACTTTTCAACTGCAATTCTTGAGATTTTGGTTCTCGTTTTAACCAAGCCAGGTAAGAAAAATGATTTCATTTTACATCCACTGATCATTTCAGATAAGTACTTTGGGTAAAAAATTTGGATGCAGGCGGGGAGAGATCTCTGTGATTTTGATTTTAAATGATGTTGATGACTGTGACATGACATCCAAGTTAATAGATCACGCCATTTTCTAACAAAGAGAAAATAAATGTATTTTTTGCCAATATCCCCGGAATATAATATTTGCTTCGGAGCATGCATACTAATATTATACTTTAGTAGGAAGGAAATGAATTTTTTTGCATTTTGCTATTTGTGAGAAATGGAATAGCGAATGGCATACGTTATATGCTCCACTTTAAGTTTTGAAGCGGTTTGTCTCAACTCCTCTGGCTGAGTACAAAGTACAACTCAATTTTAAAATTTGATGGGGAAGGTATGCCATTTGATAAGAGAAGACTTGACATGTTCTCCCTTCTACAGATTTTTTTTACAAGGGGAAAATTGTGGAGATACGCATTTTCCCTTCCACTTCCACTTCTATCACAATTTTCTCGGTGGTGGAGGTGGATTTGATTTGATTGCAAGTTGAGATTGTATGACAGAAAGGAGAAGTTGGGGTGGCAGGCGGAATAATAAATAAGAGGGGAGAGAGTGGAGAGAAAGGAGAAGGAAGGGAGAGGGGTCCCTTCACTCAATGCTGTGAATAGTTGTTAGCTCCTTTACAAGGTAACGCTAACCCAGTTTTATTTTAAGTGTGCCCAGGTTATATTTAATTTTTGTAATGTGTATGCATCGTCGGATCCCATTTAGGACA
The DNA here is from genome assembly GCA_027744115.1 of Acrocyrtus sp. NNG-2020. Taxonomy (NCBI): domain Eukaryota; kingdom Metazoa; phylum Arthropoda; class Collembola; order Entomobryomorpha; family Entomobryidae; genus Acrocyrtus; species Acrocyrtus sp. NNG-2020. The sequence goes on from JAHZND010005380.1 coordinate 53,552, forward strand.
AACAGCTTGAAATAACAGAGAGCGATTTAGAGTGGAATGAATTTGAGAACATATTTTGAGTGACCTTATTTTCAGCGAATAAAATTGAGCGAGATTGCACATGCCGTTATACCTAGAAAGGGGAAAATCTCCATAATTTAGTATGTTAGGAGTAGTGCTTCTCTATGATAATTTTCAGATTTTGCATCTTCCCATTCTAAATAGAGAGCTGAGAAGTAGAAGTAGGAAAAGGTAAACAGCGCCACTTTACGCCTTTGCATGCTCAAACTTCATTAAAAAAGTTTCTTTTTGCAAAGTGAAAGAGAGAAAGCGGAATGTAGTCATTACCGCTCACTGCTACATACTGCCGTAGCTCACGTATTTGCGATATTCCCAAAATATACGAGAGCAGCCAGCCACTATTGCAAATGATAATGATTCTCGATATGGAGCACTCTCAACTTAATTGTATTAAGACATAGCTATATACTTACGAGGAGTTAGAAGCTAGCAGCTTCGGTAAACACAGAAAATGCAAGTTTACTCGGGACCGGTAGTTAAAAGTATTTTGGTATTCGTTTAGCGAAAGCGATGCCACTGGCAAAGTAGCGTCTCGTTCTCATTAAGTAATTATTTACGGTTGCCTTGCTCATAGGTACACCCCGACTGTCTAAATACAGCTTAGCTAAGTCATGTTTAGCGAGCTCCACTCCACTTAATAAAGCTATGGAGATGGAGTTGACGTCGGGTAAAAATGGGTAGACCCAGACTGAACTCAGTTTCTCCCCCTTTATCATCGTCATTGTCACTTTGTCACCCCTTCTCTTTGTCATTTTAGTTCCCATTAAATTGATTGCGACATATGCAAAAATAAAATGTGTAGCCAGATGCTCCCGAGTTCTGAGGGGCGAGGGACAAGCAAGACTGGCAGTCGCAGCAGCAAACCCTAAATGAAACGTGAACGTGACATTTATTAAAGTGATTAATAATCGTCTGGTTTCATTAGTGCCTCACTATAATAATAAAAAGTTGTAATTGAAGAGTGAGGAGGGAGCACAATGCTCAAGAACTAACTACTACACCTTTCTCCAATGCAACCAAGTCCCCAAACTATGTTACCCAGCCACGTTTTCCATAATCACGTGCAAAGCAAGAAGCAGCAGGCAACAGTGTTGCAGCGAGTTACCCAATCCATTCACGCCCCTGTCAAGGGATAGGTATACTTTTCTGAGCAGACTTTTCGCTCCGAAGGCTTGTCAACTTTTTTATCCGTTTAGCGAGTGTCATTAAATGGCATGTGTTTGTTCTTTTTTTGATGAGAGTGAGAGTACATGCGTATCTGATTTATTCGTATTTTGTATTAGCAGTAAAAAGTCAGCGCCACTTCTCACTGTCACTGCCATAAGCATACCGAAAAATCAACACATTTTCCCAATCCGAGCATGCCGTCAAGGTGTGCATTTGAATGTTGCATGTGAGGAGGTAGTTGATGGCTGATGTGAGCACTTTTTTTTATTTTCTCCTTAATGCCTCTCCCCGACAAAATCTTAATTTCCGGTGAGAAAATTAATGTCAAAACATATTTCACTGTGGGATTGCGCCCGAAATTGTACAAACCTCTATTACTTCAGTAGAAATCCCCTCCGACAAAGTTTTTTTTTCTATACTTTTCTTGCTGCCACTTTGTTACTATTGCTGGCTAAAGTGGAAAAAAAGGCAAACGCAGAAAATTCTTAGAAAACCATTTCTAGTGCTGAACGTGACAGGTATTATATATTTGTTGGAGTTTTTATTGGTGTAGATATGCCAGTTGCGGCTTGCTAGGTGTGTCGTGCCGACACATTTTGTTTGAGGGAGAGCGATGTTGCAGCTTTTTGATGAACGTATTTACAGTGCCCGAGTTTGATAATGGATGGGATTCTTTACTCCTCTTGAATACAAAATACGAAATAAATATATTTAATATAAATAAATCTGCCGTAACAAGGATGAAAGTTGTGTTGCGTGCCATTACTAAATTTATGCTTTTTTGGAGGTCTCACGGCCACTGCATTTGATGTGTGGTGAAAGAAAAGAAAATACTCGGTGAAATGGAGGTGAATAAAATGTATGGGATTTTAATATTAGAAAATTTGTGATTTTTAGTAGGAAAGACCCACGACGATCAACACCCTTTTTTTATTCCTGTAAACATTTGTAAAGCCGCCATTTATTGTGCGGTTGAGTAGCACAATCATTCTCCATCCATCTCTAACTGCGTTTTTATCCCTGCTTATCTACAACTTTAACCTGATTAGATTAGCTTGTCCTCTCCATGCATGAAATGAAATGGTTGCGTTCGCCCTCGGCGTAAAATTATGTTCCGTAAAATGAAATGGGCTTGTTTGTTGGTGAAAAATGCCTCCCTTATTTCCACATAGTTTACTACCGATTGTGGAAGATTACAAGCTCAAAAAACTCCTGCTTTCACCACTGCATGCATACATTGTTGGCGCCACGCACATTAATTACTGTTCGTTAAAAAGGGATTATAAAGAGTGGTAGCAGCTTGGCATGAGCATGTTGTCCGGAGTAAACTCATTATCTGATTCACTAATTCTCAGACACGGCCTGTTTTCATGCCTCGGGAATTATGCCATGTCGGGAAGTTTTTTGCTGGAGAGTAGTAGCGAAGGGAGAGAGAGATATGTGTGCAAGCGGGAAACTGTAGTTTTACGTAGCATAATAAAACGTTAAATGGGTGGGACCTAAAAAAACTTGTCAGCGAGCAAAATTTATATGTGACGAGTTAACTTTAAGAAAAATGAAAGTGGTCATTTTTTCATACGCTTTCATGCTCCGTCTTAATCTTAATGAGTGCTTTAAGGTATCATTAAGTAGTTATTTTAACTAAATTTTTTTTTGTAAAAAAGAAAGTTTTTTTATTTTCCGTTTCTTTGGTTAATGGAAAGAGATCATAATTTTAATGTTAAAAAAGCAATTAAATTCAACTAGTCGCGTGAAAGGAATTTATGGCCATGCCCGGAGAACTTATCGTGCTTACTTCATTTGTGTGTGGCCCAAAGGATTTTGCCTACAGAGAAAGGTTTTGCTTCGACTTATTTGGTGAACTGACGCAGGTTTCTCATGGCTTACTGCATATTTTTTCTAATGGATTTGATACGACATGAAAAGAGAAAAAGTGGGCATTCTTAGGCACATAAAATGTCAGATAAGTATCGCCCGATTTTTGCTGCTTGCCTACACGAAGTTGAGGTATGTGCATCCAATGCACAAATCCATGACATTATGGAATTGTAGCTGACACGAGCTATAACTAGTGACCGGTAAAATGCGACTAGTCAGTGTTATTTGGTCTTTTTTTCTCGGGGATACGGGCCGTGCATGCAGCTGAAATATAGTCAGTCTATTACAAAACAGCCAATTACGCTTTTAAATTATGAATTTCAATTTGTAAAATTACAGTGGGCACACAATGAATGATTGGTATCAGGTCATCGGTACAAACGTGTGGATAGAGTGATGGAAAAGTTCGAATGTCAATTTAGCTGCATTGCAGTTTTGCAGTCCATTTCGCTATAGGGGAGAGTTGTCCGCAACATTCCAGAGTAAAGTGGAAAATAATGAGAACAAAATGAATAATGGGTAATGTCGAAATGAAGTGGTGCAACTGACAACTACAAAGTATGCCTACTCCTGAAACTGTAATTAAGTTTCAAAAATGCGTTTAATTTGTAAGTATCCCAATCAATAAAAGCCAATTTTGTCCAGTTCAAAGACACAAAGCTCTTCCTACTAAATTGCTTTCGGTGAAGCTTACCGTAAAACAAGTATATTAATTTCAGAAAAATATTTCTGCGTATAAATCCCAATGGCCATTTGGCACGCGTCGCAGTTTCCAGTAGAAAGGACTAGAAGTTTTGGCCAATTTAATTGCTAGCAATTTGCCCCTCTAATTCCTTATTTTTTCAAAACCTGCCTTTAAAAAATTACCGTTATTACTCCAACCAAATAAGTACCTACTGTATCCTCCAATTTTCACATTAAATCTTGAAAAAAAAACGAAATCATACACTAACCTAATCCAACTTCCTCTCCATTTTTTCTATCCAATCCCAATAATAATTCGAAATTGCCACTGCCACAGTCACTGCCATTTTAGCCGCATGCCAGCAAACAATCATAACCTTCATAAGATCCTCCTTACTCGCATGCTTCCCGCAATAACTCCTTCTATAATATTTTCTTTCCTTTCCATTTTTGATTACTCCGTCATATGTATTGTTTTGCTATGCTCAAAGCCAAAGCTGCCATTTTCCCAATTTTACAAAAGAGTAAAAGACCTTCCTCGAAAAATTACCGAAGTGTGTATTTTTCTGGTTTGTTGCATGCACAACAAACGACTACAAACGAGACTATAGTCACTAGTCACTAGTTTTCCGTCTACATTCCACTTTCCACTCCACTTTTTCCACATAACAAAATAAAAAGTAAGTCAAGCGAACTCTATAGAAAAAAATACAAACGGAAAGAAAAAAAGTTGGTCAAGTACTACAGTCCTAGTCAGTTTGTTATTTTTTTGCTGCCCCTCCTTCATTATTATTAACCTGTCCAAAAAAAAAGTTTTTTTACCAAGAAAAAACTTCCCACATAAAAATCGTCTTCCGTGAAAAAAAAACGTGCAAGCCATCATATATTTTCATAGAGAAAAATGGGAAAAAAATGTTTTCTCCAGCTTATTTTTTTTACTACGAAACGAAACATGCCTACCACTACAGTAAGCTGGAAGCTCACATCGTGCACGGAGTATCGATGGCACTACAAATTTTTTTCTCCAGTAGCAGCTTACGTAAGGTATTATCTACTTACCTGTCTGCTTTTATCACTATCCAGTTTGTTTTCCACTCTGAAACACGCGGAACATACGTGTTTAGGTATTTTTTTCTGATAAAAAGAAGCGAGCAAGTTTTCCAGCTGTAGGGCTTAGCATATTAGCGCATAGCTGTAGTAGCAGTTTTTTATTTAGTCCGTTTTTCCTATTTAGGACGAGTACGAGAAGTCTGCCTACAGTTTTGACGGAAAAAGGAAGCTCATTTTTCACCGTCTCCCTTTCCGACTTTACATGGCTCTTAGGAGATATATCTATCTTTTATGAGGGAACTTGGATGATAAATTTTAGGATAACCTTGAGAAAAGGAGGAAGCATATGAGCAAAACTATACTTTTTGGGGAGAAAACGCTGCAGTTCATTTTCTTGAATAGAAAATGTATAATCTGTCTTTGCCTTTGCATTTGGTCAAAAATGGATTTATTTGGGTGTTACACAGGGAAAGTATTTTTTTCTCTTTTTGGGAAAAAATAAGCTCTTTTTTAGAAGTTAGTAGTGGAGGGACTAATAGAGATTTTCGAAAGGCCTTTCTCTGGATTGACATTTGAAAGGAAATAAATTTCGCGGATAGTATTCTGCAGGAGTGGAGCAGAAGAGCTCGTCTTTTATTTAGCAAGTGAAATGAGAAGGGTGTTAGTAGTGGCAGTGATGGTGGAGTGGAAATGCATGAAAAAAAGAGTTTGCGGAGGGATTCCATTCCCGGTATACTTTTCCCATTCACTCAACCTTTTTTTTGCTCAGTTTTCCTCCGAGGCACGGCTTTATTTACAGCTTTGGAAAACGCAATAACTTTTGTATTAAGTCCCTGTCATTTTCCTTTTTTTCCTTTGGTGACTACTCACTAGTGGAAAATGGTAAAATTAAATAAATGCTCTAATACAAAAAAATGGTCTGATTTTTACATTTCTCTCCACTTAAGTGCTCAACCATAGTCAAACAAAAATGAATGGGTTCTTGGGAAAGCCCACTATTTTTAGTTTTGACGGCATTTAAAAATAATTTTTATTCCTTTTCATGTAAAACTGCGCATAATAATCCATTTTTGTGGGTGGTGAGAGTGCTAGGCGTCCAATAAAAAGGCATGAAAACAACACCATAAAAATAATAGGAAAAATTTTCCCTTCTATTCCAAACAATATAATCCATCCTCATTGTTTTCCACTCATCATCATCCCACACAATAAAAAAGTATATCCAGCTTGGAATTCAGGAAGAAGAGAGAGAATGAGGCGGTGGGAGGGTAGCTAAAAAAGAGAAAGCGAGGGAGTCACTTGGATGGATGGCTTTTATGGAATTACAATGCCTGTCTCCATTTCCACCCATATATAATAAAAAAAAGTTCGTAAAAATTAACATTGAACCTGCTCAAATATGTATGTATAGGAGTAGTCCTATGGACATAAGTTTACGTGTAGGTAGGTAGTACTACGGCGTGGTGGAGACTCCACAGCTATTTTTTATTACCTCCTCCTCCTCCCCTTTCTTTCTGGGAAAAGGAAAACCATTAAACTTAATTTAACTTTCACGTCCAATCCATCCATTCATCTGTATAGCTACCTCTCACCAGTATAATGCCTGTTCACATTTCTCTCCATTTCCAAAACTGTTGTTTGTGGAGAAAATGAAAATAAAATGGGTCTTTTGACAAAGTTTGAGAGAGACTTTGGAATGCTCCGCGGTGGGTATTTATTTTTTGGGGGACTCCAACAGTTTTTCGTGGGACAAAATAAAAAAGTGCTTTCTCTTGAGGGAAGAGGAAAAGGAGGCCAGCGTTAGTTTATTTTGAGGGAGTGAGTTGGATGCGGGAGCCAAACTATAAAAAAATCCTGGCGTTTTCCCTTGGATTGATAGCATAATATCCCTTTCCGTTTTATTATGCAATGACACTTCCCAAAAATAGTGAGACCTTTTCTTCATTCTTCGTGGAACAATAATTTTCTCGGAAATAAATACAGCCAAAGTGCCACGGCCATTTCTATCTCTACAATCGCCCACTTCCAGAAGGGAGACAGATGGAATAATAATGCTCCCGTTTTATTGTTAAGATCTCTTTTTTTCCTACTCCTGTGGGGGGAGATGTACTAAGACTGATTTTAAATTCAGAGTGGCACTATCGCACAAAGTCGCCATGTGTGCAGGGGAATGTGCGTGCGTAGGCTGTCATTGTGGTACTGAAGAAGGAGGAGGAACACTCGCCCTACACGAGCCATTTCATATAGTCTTCTTTGACAGAGTAAAAGTTGCGGGTAATGTAGTTTTAGCTGTAATCAGTCATGTGCTAAGTCATATGTCGCAGTCATTAGAACGATGCTGTTTATTATGCGGCGGGCCCATAAAGCGTCACATGCGTAGTCTAGTGCCATCGCTCATTTGGAGACATTCATTAGGTAAAAAAAGTCTTATGTGAACTTTCCCGTTCTTGCACGCATAATTTAATTTGTGCCTAGCTTGTACTTTGTGTGAGCTTCTAATTATGGATGAAAATGAACGAGTTGAGAGGGGAGTCTACTGGAAAAAATGTATATAATGGATGGTAGGGTAAAGACATTTTTGGCGAAATGAAGCTTTTTTTAGTATTTAATTATGTCCCAGGAAAAACCGCGGAGTAATAGTTTATAGGCGTGCACTGCTATCGTATGCCCCGTTTCACCTTCATTAGCAATGTTTCCCTTTTCCTTTGCTCGGGGAGCTCGTCTGTCAGTACTTCTGTAACGCTTCGTATCATTGAGTAGAGGTAATAAAACGGCTGAAATGATAAATTTTATTCGGATTTCGATAATAAATTCAATTTTCAATTTTTTACGACCTTGGTTAGACATCGTTACTCGGCTTGAAAATAGTATAGATGGACGCCCCATGACGCGCATATTTTAAGAAGGTGCCTGCCGGTTTCCACTTGAAAATATATTTTTTTCTCATTAAGTCTCCATCTTCGTACCTTCAAACGAGGACGCCGATTTTCATCACCGTCACCTAGTATAACCATCCTCGTCCATTTCGTTCATTGGAAATGAGCTGGCATGAATCAAATTGGCAATATTGTGGTAAATAAACGAGCGTAAAACCCGAGAGCGTAGGTAAAATTCCAGTTCCACCGCATTATTATCGACTCCATCCAGCGAGTATTTATTACTCTTCCATCCAAAGTAATTCTATCCAGCTCGCATTTACTTTCTCCCATCCCCATACCTTTTTTTATCAGCCAGAGATCAAAAAAATATTCGTCATTGGATTTTTATCCGATCTGACTTTTATTGCGAACATGCTTAAATCCTTTTCTGTCAGAGCGACTCTCTGAGCCTGCCAATGTCAGTGAAATGTAACAAAAAATATATATTTGGGAATTACGTAAAAAGAACAGGCGAAGGATCAGCATTTTAATTTCGTAGGTAAATTAAATTCCCTAATCAACTATCCCGTTTGTCGCAAAAATATTTTGAGGTGGACTGTAAGCTGTGGAGTTTTGTGGTGAAATGTTTTTTTGAAGTGGAGAGTAGGGAACAGCTTTTACCATAAAACCAACTGGCTCTGTTCTGCACATGAGAAAAGTACTAGTGCCATGCCGGAGCATAAGGGATAGAATGGAATGGGTTGGACTATATCATGTCCAATATTTACCTAGCCTACTAGTACGCCCATGCGTGAGTGGAATAATAAAAGCTGTTTGCGTTTGTTTCATATATTTACTCTCCTTCTTTGAAGGCTTACCTGCTTACATAATGGGGGCATCACTTTTTATGTTGACTCTTGGCTTATAAATGCTGGTGCGGGCTGTGTAGCACTGGCACTGCGGTGAGGATGTGGTGACTGTGACGGGGGAAAGTGGGACCTTCACTTGAGTAAACATCTCCCTTTGATTTTTATCACCTAGAAATTTTCAAATATTTAAACAAAAGTGCTACTGGCATACCTTTACTGATATCGTGGAACAACTCTGCCTGCGAAGAATGAGAAAAAAACCTATTGTGTTCTATAACCTTGACTTAATACGTTTATACAAGATGTCAGAAAAAAATTGAACGGGATTGAAGCTTTTAAAATGCACAAATTATCGTTTCAAAGTGCCGTTCCAAAAATGCCACAGCTGTCATCAAATGAAAACGTACGAATCTGTAATGCTATTAAATGATGCTAGGCTCTTGCGTGTAAATTAAATAATAGGCTATTTGGAAAAAAATCCTTGACAAACTTTCCCTAATGGGATGTAATAGCTATAAAAAATCAAATGGCTTAACTTTTCGGCTGTTTGCCAATAAGGGCCATTTCTGTTTTTACATGGATTTTTGGATTTCTTCAAGTAAATGCCTCTGTTTATCCCGTATTTTCAACAGCTGCAGTAGAATCCTCTTAAGATGCATTCTGAGAAAGATAAATTTATGTTTCTTTTCGGAAAATTGCCAAACTTTCCTTTCTTGCACGTAATAGTGTGACAGGCAAGACAGGAATTTAATTGACAGTGCAAAAATGTTTTTGCAATTGAGACCTTCCAAAATGTCAAAAGTTACTTAGGGGAATGCTGCCGTAAAGTACTTAACGCAGAGCTGTCCCTTCACATTTACACTATCGAAAAAATTATGCGTAGTCTGAGCATCTGCCAGCCTTCCAGCCATAAGGGAAATGACTGTTTTCTCTTTTGAAGCCCATCAAAAATTCTTTTTAAACTTGAAACTATCGTGTCCGGTGGCGCCATTACTGCTACCCTTCCACAAATAAGAAAGTATCTGAAACAACACGGCTCATATATTTTGAAAAGTTTTTTATTGACTTTAGCAAACACTTTCTTCGTCATTTCCCCAACCCATCCGTTTGTTTGCACCCAAACTGGAAAAAAAATCTCGTTGAGTTGCCCTCCACCCATTACTAAAATATGAATGGCATCGTTTTGTAGCCGCTTTTACTTCACACATCTCGAAAACATTATTTTTTTTTCTCTGAGTGCATGTGACGTTGCTATTTCACCTGAACAACTATCCTTAAATGCTCCTTTTTTACGAGAAAGCAATTTTTGCTCTTCCTTAATATACTCAATTCCATACCCCGTTTTTGCTATTATTAGCCTGGTCTCGCCGGGACTGGAGTTGGTGCTTATTTGCTGCGGAAGCAAGCATATAAGATTGCTTATGTCCGTCTGTCCGTCTGTCTGTCCGTCTGTCCGTCTGTGCGCGCTTTAGCTCCAAAACGGATGTGCCAATTGACTTCAAATTTGGCACATCCCCTCTAGGGGTCATG
>JAHZND010005381.1:0-10826 GCA_027744115.1 Acrocyrtus sp. NNG-2020
AATAATTTTAATAAACAGTACCTTAAGCAAAAACAATATTTTTGCGACTCAAATAAATTTATCAGTAAAATCGTCTCACGTTGAGGTACTTTTTGCGAAAATGAAGCCAACATCGATTTACGAAATCAAAAGCAGGCTTATTATTCCGGCAAAAACAAGTTTTTATCAAGACTTTATCGGTATAAATGTCTAGTGACTTTCAATGATTTAATAGCTAGATATATACTCGCTGGCTAAAGTTTCTTTAAACTTTACGGGTGGTATGACTTTCGTGGGTTGTGGCAGCGCTGGCACAGCATTTTGTGGCAGCATTTTCCCGCCAACTTAAAGACACCGCTTGCGCTTACTAAAAAAGTTGCCACTTCTCTGAGGCAGCTTTAAACTGAACCCAACCCTGTCTGAATGTGCAGCCGCTGCCATATAATTTTGTGGCAACTTTTCCCCGCCATATCCGTTAAGCCGTCACACCTTATTGTGGCAGCTTCTAGCTGGAAGCCAAAAAGTTGATTACTAATTTCGAAGCCTTCGTTAGGGTTATTACAGGTAGGTTAAGTTAAAAGCTGCCACAGGAAGTGTCGCAGCTTTTATTAGTAAGCATAACGACGGACACGGAGGGAAAAGCTGCCACAAAATAATGTGGCAGCGCCTGCACACTCAGGTTGGGTTCAGTTTAAAGCTGCCTCGGAAAAGTAGCAACTTTTTTATAAAGCGCAAGCAGTGTCCTTAAGATGACGGGAAAATGCTGCCACAAAATGCTTTGGTAGCGCCGCCACAACACACGAAAGTCATACCACCCGAAAAGTTTTAGGAAACTTTTACCATAGTCATATCTACCAATTTTTCATTCGATTAAAGTCATCCTTTTAGTAATACACGGAAATAAAAATATTCGTTAGGCGTAGGTCCGGCTGTTCGTTATTATTGATTTAAATTAGTTTCCAATTCAACAGTGAAAAACAAGGAAAGTCTACTCCGAATAATCATAATTTACAATTTAAGATAACTTATAATACCTCCTCATCGGCGGCTTCTTAAACATTCTTGTAATCACTCCAAATATCCAAGAAAATAGTACCACAAGCCAACAATTTGAGACGAGCTATAGAACGAATAGGGCATTTTGTAACGATCAGACCCTTGACTAGTAATTCAAATAGAAATGATGGAAAAGTTTATAACTAACCTACAAAAACTGTTAGGGAAGCGAATTTCACCTTCCATAATTCCTGCTACTGTCCGTAGACGTAATAATCTAAATTTGTGTGGTGTGGAAGCTCTCAACTTATACGAGAGAATATACAGACCAGTGAATAAATTTGGTCCAATGATATTAGAATGGAATTCTGAGGTAGGCTTGTTCGTGACTCCTTGCAGAACAAACTCCAAGTACTTTCTATGGTACTTCAACGTGATCTTTATAGTTGGATTTGTGTGCATTGCATCGTGTGTAGACGTAGTCCTTCACTTCTTTGACGTTTCTTCACTGATTTTTGGGATTTTGGCAATATTTTTTTGTTTGTTTCCGGTTTTTGCATTGGCCTCTGGAGTTGTTCTCGTAAAATATGCCCACGAAATTTCCAGTCTATTCTTAAGTTTTACACGGGTCCTGCCTCGACTAGGTAACATCATCATTTTAACCACTTTTCACATCAAATTTTTAATTACTTTCCGTCGTTGTAAATTATTAGTTTGCTATATTATGCTTTATGATATTAAAATTTAGCCTGCTACGTAAATCTTGGTATTTGCTCATTTGTGACGAAATGCGGTTAATATTGTAGTTTGTTGTCCAGAAAATTCTAAAAATTGCAGTAACTGGATGGGAATAGCAAACAAAGCTTTAGCATTCTAAAGCAGAATATCGTGTATGGCCATAGCTATCTCTGATTTACAAATGGCTCAGCGCAGCAGTGTGTAAAGCATAGGGAAATGCGTACAGGAGTTGAGCTGAACTCTGCACACAGATGGCTGTACGAGTTCAAAACATGTTATTTCACAGCTCGCAAAGAGCAAAGCAAAAATGAAGAGAGGAGAGAAAAGCACAAGCATGGAACAGACAGTGCTCGCTCTGCTCAGCCACACGTGTACGTGTCTCCTCGCTTTTTTCTCTCTTTGCTCTTTACGTGCTGTGAGAAGGACTAGGTGAACTCGTACAGCCATCTGTGTGCAGAGCTCAGCTCAACTGTTGTACGCATTTTTAGGCTGCTAAACTCAGCCATCTCCTGTATCAGAGATAGCTATGGTATGGCAAGGTAAATTTTGACACCAGAAAGCATAATGTAGGGAAGTTACGACGACGACGACCGCCTGAATATCAAACCATGGCTAACTTGTTCTGTAATTTTGTGTTTTGTACTATTAACTAGAAGCACTTGCAAGCATGCCAAGTCGTAGTAACGGAACTGTCCTGAAGAGACGGATTATTATTACTGCTGCAAAACTTGTCGTGATCAGCTACTCATTCCTGATTATAACTCTTCCTCTCTTTGCATTATATCTTCAGCTTGATCCATTTCGATACACATTTCCAAAGTTTTTACCTGACACACTAGTATTTCCGTTAAGATTATGCGTCGGATATATCTGTACATTTGAAATTTGTCGACTATTAGCAGTAGTTATTGGTATTCTGGGACTACTTGCCGAGCTAAGCTTTCGTTTAATCACCGCCCTACAACGCTTTTCCTTAAACAATCAAAGCACAATTTTATTTTTGCGATACTACGTTGTTGTCCAGTTTGTCATCCGATTGACTTTACAAGCAACTTGTAATTTAATAGCAATTTTTATTGGAATTGGGATGATAATGATTGTTTACTCTAATGTGGTTACTCTGACAATGTACAGCAGAATTCCGCTTTCAGTTTTCTGGATATTTCCTTTGGTATCTCTCGTAGGAGTATTCTGTATATGCTTAATGTCAGTAGGCATCGCCCTTGACACAAGAAGTAGGAAACTGCTGTTCAGAATTCGTCAAAAAATAGCTGGACTAGTTGACCATGGAGTCGTTTTGGGAACTTCTCAAAAGCAGATTAAAAGAATGCTAAAATATCTTCGCCCAATGACAGTCTGGTGTGGTGCTTTCTTTCCACTTGACCGGGGCTCCGATATTTCCTTGGTGTACTGGATTTTTCTAAGAACAGTCGATGTATTGTTGCTAGGTACTGGAATGTTTTGGTAGTAAGGAAAATTAAGATATCAAAATGTCGTGCAGGCAATAGAATAGTTTTGAAGTAATATCTACATTCTGATTGTATTATAATATTATGATCGTTGAAATATAGATAAACTTTCTATGAACTACGGTCTTTATCATTAATCTACTAATGGTTATTAATATTTATTTAACGCATAGGCATTTGGACTGATACACGTTTTGGTGATACATATGCATACATACCTGCATACATGTTCACTTCAATCAAACTTGTTCAATTATTTTTTTAATATGCTGACCTTGCCAATGGAATCTACAGTGAAGAGAAGTGCTTCTTCAGTTCTCAATATCACGCAATCTCGTCATTTGGGCGGACTTGTGATTTTGGCTGATAACGTCAGGTGCTATCGTAAATAGGTGCTTGGGTTTGATAATAACTAATCTGTGAGTGATATAGCACGCGTAGAAGTCCAATGACTTGACGCGTGTGCAATGCAGCATGGAGTGAACAAGTTCACTTGTTCAGCAGCTATTAATTGTCTGTATAACTTTGAGTTTATTGGTAACGGTTAAAATACATTATTTTGTACTTGTGGTATTTTCAAGAAGCAAAGTTTGGTGTACATTTCTTTTCAAGAGCAACTATCTTTCTCCCAAGGAGTCTCCGGAAGATTTTCTAAACTAACTCCGCGCGTAAATGTCCCGGCTATCCATGACACCGGTCCATTAAAATACAGATTATTTTCGTCGGTGAAGATAACCTGACTCGGATCAGCGTCACCTCCCCAGTAGGAATACAAATCTTCCATTATCTCCGTCTCCCACAAAACGCTAAACTGGTTTCCTTCTGGTTCTTGCACCAGCCATCCTCGATACCAAGTTCCGTAGTCAAAGTAGTATTGTGTTTGGTTAGTGTTTTCGTTAAATCTCTCACTTATTTCGATTTCGCCTGGAAATACAAAAGCATACCATAAACATCATAAAATTAAGTTACTAAAGTGAAATATTGAAAATTTTATTAGTTTACCTGAAGTGCCGCTACCATATTTTCCGACGATTTCTAGTGTAGCCATGTTCAAACGTTGACGAGTCAACTGTCCGTCTCTTTTAGCTTCATTTCTTTCCTCATTTAAGATTTCCAATTGCTGGGATATTTTTTTCGCTCTTATCTCAGCATTTTCCGTATTACCTCTAAGCAGCTCAATCAGGAAAGCGTGCAGTCCATGGTGGTTTGTCCTAATTGGACCAGTGTTGGAGCACGAAAATATTCCAATTTTTAAATCAGGAGCAGTTGTCACCATGGTGTGGTACGGTGGAGCATATCCCTCATGCCTTATTAGTTTCCATCCATCCCAAGCAACGACTTCGTGTCCGAGACTGTAGCCAAGGGTGCTTTGTATGAAGTCGTCCTCGGAATTTTTGTAACTAGGGCCAACTAAGCCTTTAAAGTTTGAAATCCTTCCCAGCCACTCTATAGCTTCCTAATGAGGGTTACTAACATTAAAAACTAAATTCCCTTTTCACAACATTATTGCAAATTAACCTTACCCGTGCAATAATTTGCTTTCCGTCAACCTCCCCAAAATTAATGATCGCTCTCATGTACTTCACCATGTCATCGGGAGTAGTTGTTACTCCTCCGGCGGGAAGGGCGACCACGATTCTTCTGATAACATTAAAAGTAACTTGTCAGTGAGCTCAACTTTAAAACATCTTTCGGAGAATCAATTGACTAAATTAAAACTTGCTTGATAAGGCCAGTGCTAATTTGATGATATTCTCCGTTCTTGAAGTAGTATGGCATTGCTCTGTAAGGCATATCTGTGTAGTCGTCTGTTTCTTTCACGACCGTGGAGTTAGTCATTCCCAATGCTTCAAACATCTCGTGCATCTGAATATAGAAAAGTGATTATTTTAATGTAAAACTTCTATAATATTTCGGAAATTAATAATTAATTATTGATTACCGCATCTTCGTAAGTTGTGTTTGCTACAATTCCTGCCAACTCTCCGGCAATCGAAATCATTTGGTTGTTGTAAGCGAAGGAAGTTCGAAGAGGACAATGGGCTGGGTTGTACCTGGCACGACTAGTGCAATTAAAAATTAAATTAAACCGATTTGCCAGAACGGTTATTTGCCATATAGGAAAATTGCTGAATTGCACTCACTATACAAGTTCTTCGGCTGAACTTAGCTGTCCCGAGTACACGTGCAAGTCATTAGCATGAACACAAACCCGATGGGATAGCAAATCTCTGAAGGTTAGATGCTCTGAGCGGTACCTAGGCGTTGTAAAGTAAAAAGCTATTTGATAAGATAATTCATCCTGCAACTATTTTAACTTTAAATTATTAAAATTAAACGTCTTACCTGTCAATTAGGGTGAAGTTCACTTCCGGCAAAAGCTTTCTGATCGGTGTGTCCAACACTGCTTCACCCAAGTGGGGAAATCTTTCGTGGAGAACTTTAGCGCATAACATTCCAGTTAAGCTCTGTAGCAAAAATTATTAAAGATTTTAAAATTTTACATAAAAATAGCCATAATAAGAACATTATGATACTATTTAAGGATTCTTAAAAATGAGTGTACAGAAACCTTTGAAACAGAGCCCAGTGTATATTGCGTGGAGTTCAGCGCCGGTATTTGACGCTCCTGGTCAGCCATCCCGAATCCATTGGAGTACAAGATCTGTCCATCATTCATAACAATAGATAGTCCCAGTCCTGTCGTCTGACTAGCTGGATAAAATGATTCGATATAGTCTTCAATCCGCGTCTGCAGTTCAGGATTAATTCTTCTCTGAGATTGAGCTCCATTGAGAAAAGTGCAGATGAAAGCTACTCCTAATGCCACTATTATAAAATTGGTTTTTATGAAAAACATTATGAAGTTCCTGTAGCCTATTATGTCGTCCTTTCTCTCTTGGAATGATTGCCACCAACACGAAATGAGTAATTATTGTAACCTAACTGTATGCATGTGAAACCCAAAAAGAAACTGCGCAAACGACCCGTAATTATTTGTAAATGATGGCGAATTTTCCTTTTTGCAGGTCTGATACTTAGGTACAAAAAAATTAATTATGATAACACGGCTTCGCTCAGCGGGCCTTTCCTTTGATAAATGCAAATAATGTGATCATGTTTTTGATGATGACAAATGCGTGGAGCATAGGTACTTGAAAGTACCTCGTAAAAATGAGTAAAACGCATGCAAATTCAATGAATGGAGTATAGGCAGAGTACTTAAATGTGGAAAAAACTGGACGCTGAAATTTAACAACTCACCCGGCTCCAAAAGTCCAATTAGTGTTTTTGACGTCATTCGTCACCACTTACCGAAATAGCCAAAAACCAAAGATAACAGATAAGAAAGTGAAGAATGAGGCTTATCGATGCTAATGTTATGGACATTGGCTTTTACACTTCCAGCTTTATTGTCTATGCGTTTTATCTCTTTGTGTTGGTAGCAAAAATCACTGTTTTGCTTTAGCCGGAAATTTTCCAAAGTGCCAGTTGCTAAATGCTCCAACATGTTTCGTAATAAAATAAAGTATGTAGGTAGTCTTTTTATTGAGCTGCAAAATTCGATTTATTTGTTCTTAGATACATACATATTTGAATATTAACTGGAATTTTGCGTTACATAGCTACTATAAAATCAGTTTTTAAAATTAAAAGAAAACGCGATAAGACTATCTGCGCACTATTCATTTAAATTCATTCAATTTCATATTACTTCATTTTTAATGATTTACGGTATGCCTATTTAAATATATTAAATATGATATTCATTCGACTTCATACATCTTGAATGATGTTTAATAATTTATCTAACTATATGCATACACAAGCATGTCAGCATTATTAATAAATTTTAAATATTGAGTCATTATTAAGTTATTAATTAGCTATAACACGCTACCATTATAGCATTTGGCTCCAAAAACAGTCTCATTTATTGACAATCACTTTGGCCTAAAATATTACTTACCTACCTAGTTTACTCCCTTTCAGTATCCGCTTTAGCACAATCCAATACCAGCACACATCTTCGTTCTCATTCTCATTTAGTTCGACATTGTTGAGCATGTCCATAGCAGACCTGCCCTTTTGATTTTTTATATTGACATCTGAACCCGCTTTCACCAAAAATTCCAGTTTCCTCATGGATGGTATCATTCCGTGATTCAAATTTTTTGCGCATGCGTTAGCACAATAAAGCAAAGGAGTATCGCCGTTATTGTTACTCTGGTTAATTGACAACTCTCCCAGATCCAGCAAGAACTCAAGTGTTCGAGAACTAACTTGATCATTCGCGGAAGCAATATGGAGCACACTAGCTCCCATTTTATTTCGTTGCTTCCAGTCTACTTTAAATTTTTTTACAAGGCTGCGAACGAGTCGCAGGCTTCCACCACAACCAGAAAGAGCGTACATTAATAAGGAATCGTCATTTTTGCATAAGACTTTAAAGTTGACTCTCTTTGCATGAAGTAAGTTTAGAGTATTTTCTTGCAACTTGAGATTCCGAATTGCCAATTGAAGTGGTGTCCGTCCTTTATAATCGTCGGTAATGTTAAATATATTGGTGCACTTACCGTCCTCTAAGGTTACCACGAGTTGGTGAAACTGAGGAGGAGTTATTTTGCTGAACTGACGTTTTAGCAGAGAATGAAGGAATGTTTCGCCATCCACTTTCTTGTAAATTTCCTTTTTATTCTTTGACAGAAGAACACCTTCAACTTTTTCTATTAAGTAGTCGTTGTCAGCGTCGGATTGCAGTAATTGTTGTGGTGGTGACCCTTGGCGACCTCCACTGTTGCCTTTGCTGAGTTGCAGTAACTCCAGAAAATTGTTAGGAGGTTCTGGTTGGCGGTAAGCTGATTCTAAATTCTCATTAGTTGAAGTAAAATAAGCTGAAGAAGTGGTTCGCGGGTCATGAACAGAAACAAAGTCGTCCGTAGAATCTTTCTCCAATTTGAAACTTTTAATTCTACGGCAAAAATTATTTTTATTTTTAGTGATTGCCAAAGCTAACATGTTTTAAAAATTGACTTACCTAATGTGTTCTGAGATATACTGGCCTCTCGTGTCGCTTTCATAACTTCTTTTGAAGCCTTGATTACTGCATAAACCCTTTTCTCTCGTATTCCCGATATTTCTATTACTTTTATGATCCGTCATGATAAAATTAATTTAAATTTGACTTGCAGTAATGTTGAACTTGAAAAGAGTTTTATATATCTATGTAAAATTATTATTATTTTTATGTAAAATACTTGGCCTTTAACTGCGCAATACTTTCAAGTTTACTGAATTTCAGTAACTGAAACTTCAATGATGGCTTTAAAAAGATGTATACCTATTATTAAAATGCAATCAATAAAGAGTTTGCTGGAACGTCAACTACGTGAGTGAGACCAAATAGGGCATGAAAACTGTTTTTATATCTAAAGAAAAGTAATCCAAACCGAATTTTAAGGTACTGCTGAAGGTGCATGAATAAGATGCATTGTTTCAAGCAACACGTAAAAATTATCGAACAATTTTATTCTTTTATGTGCATACCTACATATATATCTATGTTATGAAAACTGGAAAAATAGTGAATGATTCACTGTGTGTTGTTTATCAGGAATTCCAGGGAACAGAAGAAAATGCATTTTGAAGAGCATTTTAGCGATGGGATTTCTTTTTGTAGCAGTAGGCTGAAATCTGTGCAAGTTCAGTGCACTATGAAGTTAGAATCAAAAATAGAATAATGAAGAACAAGAAAAGCATTGTTTTATACAAAAGAGCCAAAGATTCATAAAAAGAACTGTGAGCAGCCCTTACAGTAATACTGAAGTTCAAAGATAGGCTCTGTCCACAAAATATGGTAAATACTTCAGGATATTTTAAGATTATTATTGCCTTAAAAACTTGAAGACTGTTAATAGGTATGGTTTTTAGTGTATTCTTTTTCTCGATTCTTGTTCTTGAAATTATGGGTTGAAATTTTGAAATGTCACAAAAAAGGTTTCTCTTAAAACCTTTACCAGACCTTCCAATTTGCTCTAATCGTTTATCGTACCTAATTCCTAAGCTGTTTGTGCTTTTTTGTCAGTTTTGAACGTCAGAGCACTCGACAGACTTGAAAACAGGCAAATAACCTACGTAATGTAAATTTTAAGCTTTTCACATAAAAGGGTTAGATGAATAAAATTGAGAATAGGCAAAAATTAAATTGTATTTAAAGGGAGTTCATTACACAACAGCTTTTCAGTGTGGAGAAACCCATTTTCAATAACCCATTAAGCTTACCAAATCAATTTAGTACCTACAGAATAAACGTTTTTGTATGATTTGTATGATTCTAGTTAAATTTTAATTAGCACTAATGGTACTAAATGGAAAGCCATTTAGTACCATTAGTGCCATATGTGCTATAAATATTATCTAATATATTTTACAATTAGGTTAAAATTGGGTAATTTTTTTTCTGCTTAACAAACACAACACGACATTTTGCATTTTGAGCCTGAGCCAAAAATCCATTATGGGGGTTGCAATTGTAGAGACTACCATCTCCACATTTCCAACTGAACTTGGAGAGGAAATAAATCTGTTAAAAATCACTTTTGATTTTCTCTACTATCTCTTCATTTGCCCATTTAAACTGAAAATTTCAGGTGGGAGTATTATATCAGAGAGACGATGGAGCCAAAGAATTACGTGCATTTTCATGCTAATGCTATTGCTCGCGTGGTTATCACAAGGGCTGACCAATCTCCGGACTGGAGAAAGTGGCTGGAGCCCGGAAAAATCCAAAAATCCAAGGTCATACTTTGAAAAAGCACTGATTGTCATCAGTTCTACTTCAAAACTTCAAATAATTCTCAAAATGTGGCTTCGTGAAAATGAATTTATAAACGTGATAAGATGTATGGTAGCCATGAAACGAGAAATTGAAAAAGAGTCTCAGCAGTGGACGCGACGAAACAATAATTTGAAATTTAAGATATTGGCGCAGACTGTCTGCTGGGTTTTCCTGATAACGACCATTTTCGACACTATGACATGTAGGGGACTGGAAGATCAAACGATGCATGAAGTACCGGAATGGAGTCTATCCTATTTCTGGAATCTGATGTTTCTCTTTTCTCGTAAAATATTATTTCTAGACAGCTTCACTGAAAAAAATTCAACTGGGTATGATTGCAAAGATCACGTTTTTACTGGAATTGCTGCCATTGGATGGCTTTACAGGTAATAGTAGCACTGCAGTAGCAACTTTTTATTAGATTTGATCAACTTTGATATGAAGTAAGATTAATCAAAGCAGATATTTACATAGACGGCTTGTTGGGGCATTCTGTGACCTTTTTCTACTGATGCATGTACTTGCTCTTTGGAGTTTTGCGAGACAATTCAGTCTAAAATTGCAGAGGGACATGCCACCCACAAATTTCAGCGTTGGAGTGTCAGCACGAGCACCCTGTTCCTTTCTAGATAGTCCAAAGAAGGAGCCACGACGTTGGTCTGAAATTTATCATGAGTATCGCTGGCTGAAGGAACTTACCAACTCTGTTAATTCCGTTGCGGGATGGTACACAGCTAATTTTCTTGCTTCCTCTACACTCGAATTTGCCATAAAAACTACTAGGGCGTTTGACTTAAATTTGG
>JAHZND010005382.1:0-24547 GCA_027744115.1 Acrocyrtus sp. NNG-2020
TAGCGAACAGAGGAGAATGGAAGGCTCACGCCCATGTCCCTATTGTTTCCTGCTCAATCAATTTTTTCTTCTTTTCTTCTCCGCCATTTCTACCTACACTTTATGGACGTTTTCTTTTGCAAGAGGAAAAAAAAGAGACAATCGACAATTACTTGCGAGTTGAGTTGAGTTGCCCTTGCCTTTTTATTTCTCTGTCGGAAAGAGGACTGTGTGGGCAGCCCAATTTCTTTTTACCTCAGTTTTTACCCCAATTTTGCCCAAAACTGTCTGATTCTTTATCTTTTAATATAATTTCATTCAAAGACTCAAAACCAAAAAGCCACAAAGTGCCAT
This sequence comes from Acrocyrtus sp. NNG-2020, assembly GCA_027744115.1. Taxonomy (NCBI): domain Eukaryota; kingdom Metazoa; phylum Arthropoda; class Collembola; order Entomobryomorpha; family Entomobryidae; genus Acrocyrtus; species Acrocyrtus sp. NNG-2020. The sequence continues at coordinate 334 of JAHZND010005382.1, forward strand.
ATACACCTAGTACTGGGGAATCAAATCATTTCCAAATAACTACAAACTTCATTTAATAGGAAGTGGTGAGTGTGTCTGCTGTGGCACTAGTAGCAATTACGCAATTAGCTTAGTCCACATTCAGGTTATTATTATAAAGCCATAAAGCTAATCGATTTTTTTCAAAAGATTTCTCATTGATCACCAAAATAACATTTTGCCTTCGTTCCCTTCATTACATTTCTGTCTGAGCCTCTGTCTCTCCGCGTTTATTTGGGGTAATGGGTAACCACCACTTTTACTTCCTGTTTAGCATTAGCAGTCAGCACCACCAGCCGGCCTATGGAAAGCTTGTAAAACGGCCGATGACGCCTGCATCACTGCTACAGCTCACCTTTTTTAAAGAAAATCATTCTCTAATTGTAATTGTAATCATAATCATTTTCTCCAATTTTGATGTTTCAGAGGTAAATTAGCTGATGAGTTAGACAGCACTAAAGCTTGTGTAGGTATATCCATTTCAACAAAAAATATAATTTTTTTGGGGCGCATTTACTTTATCGCGACCATCAATCTGATCACGACTACGTATTTGAAGAAAAGGACTGCTCATAGGTTGCTTTTCATTAAATGTTAAAAGAGATTTTAATCGTTTACGAGTTTTTAAACGTTTTTCATCCTTGCCAACATTCCCTGCCTCTCTTCTTCACTCTCGTGAGCGTTTATCTTATTGAAACATCATTAAACAATTTTATTACATTTTTTATAATTTTATCTTAAATAATTCCCTGACTTTTATTCCGTTTTTTTTGCTCCTGTGCTTCTTGTAATGAAGACATGAATATTGAGCAATAATGGGCAATGAGCAAACTCTACAGAAAAGAAATACTTTTGTTGAATAAAAAATTCGTTTACGGTTTTTGTCGGCACCGTTTCAAAACTTAGTCACTTTTTGTGTATTCATCATACATAGCTGAAAAAATAACTGAAATTCTTTTACCTCTTTCTCCCCATTGTTTTGAACGAAGTTTTTAAAATTCCTTGCTGACACCTTTTCATTCTCTGATAAAAAATATTTTCTGAGTAAGAAGAGCATTCAAATTTTTTCACACAAAAAGTATGCCTTTCAGTTTGATTAAAACTATCCATGTATAATTTTTTTTATAGAAAATAGTATTCTGCATACGGATTAAAAATGAATGCATTCACTCCATTATTGTTGATGATGGGCAGTGCCCAACAAAAATCTTTGCTCTTTGCTAATGAATGGAGAGCTTTTTGGATGCGGAGAAAAAAGGGGGAGTTTTTACAAAAGAGAGTCATGTCTTGTAGTCAAATCCGAAGAAAAATGCTTTTCTTTGGTGTGATCAGATCGTGAATAAAATTGAGACTAATTCAGAATGGATATGCATACCTAATTTGTTAATATTGGTATTTTTGGTGGAAACTGGGCAGGTATTAGATACCTAAATGGACTTGAAATGAAAAAAGCGCGTAGTTGTCGTCAATTTTGAATGACCAAAGTAAAAGCTGAGTAATGTAAAAAATGGTGTAAGGTTGCCCCAGAGGGAGTCGTGAAAAAAATGTTTTTTGAATAAATAAAAATGCAGGGTTTAAGTGAAAATTTAAGTTGAAAAATTGAAATGAAGCCAAGATATTTCTTGTAGTTGTGTAATTAAGAGGATAATTAATCAAAAAATATATCCAAATGAAGATCCTTTATTATCCCATATTTCAAGTGGTAACTCATCAGCTCCCTCTCCAAGATAGTGGCTAATGCTGAGATAAGAAAATGAGGAGGAAAAGTAGCATTTTTATTAGCTAATAACAAGGCTATTAAAATATATAAACTTGTTCTTGTACAGAGGGTGTGTGGATAGGCCAGTACCTAAAGTGGATATTTATATGCTAGCGGAAAATTGACTGGAATAGTTAAGATAATTGATAATGACCTTGTTTTAATGCTTTCATCCGCAGCAGAAAATAAAAAATGCAGAAGCAGCATCAGCACCACCAGCAGCAGCAGATCTCTCACTGCTTTGCAGCCAAACTCTCAACTTTATTTTGATGAGCCAGGCATATCATAAACAATAAAGATATGAGCCGTTTGCAGGAAAAATCCTTTGTGCTCTGCTTTTGCCGTATCCAAAAAATACATTTTTTCATCTCGCCTCAAAGTTTAAAGTCTGCAGAGCAGAAGCACATCAAAAGTTAAAAAAATTTCTTTGAAAAAGGAGCAGTTTTTTCAGTGAGAAAAACTTGATTTCAAGCTCAGTATGTAAATTCTTAATGGACAGTATATTTTATGCCGTTTTCCGAAAAAAAATATTATAAATTGCAGCCGACCGTGGTGTGGAAGGTTGACCACAAGAAAAGAGATTTTATAATTTTAATAAAAACAGGCCCATTCAGATTACATTAAAGTTAATTGAATTGAGTTTCTCATCTGCTCTGCTTACCTCCGAGCTCCTCCGTCCTCCGGTAATACTGAATTTCAGCATTCATGCAAATATGCTCTCCTATTACGTAATCTAAATAAGAGTAATTACCAAGCTACCCCCTCTCATATTAAAGAGCACATTTAGATGAGCTTCTCTCAGCAGAAAGGAGATATGATGAAGACCACAAAAAGAAAAAAAAATTATATATTTGAAATAAAAATTGATACACTTATTTTTGCTTTTTTCCTTTGAAAAGAAAGGGATGATGAAATGATCATCATCTGTCATTCGAAATCATTACAGATGGCGAAAAAATACATTTTTTTGAATGGCTTTGCTTACGCCAGCCATCATTATCTTGATAATCATTATTTTCAACTTTTTATCTGTTGTCTTTTCTAATTTCTTGTGCGCCCCTTTGTTGTCTCTCCTTGGCCATTATCAGAGCGCTATAGCGCTACATACTTATTTCCTCGAGAATGTGCTCTGTGCAACTCCAACTCGCGATAATTAACAAAAGTCCGTCTGGTTTTTCTTTGGGTGGAGGATATTTTCCCATTTCGTTAATTAAATTCAGGGAAGAATAAAAAAATCATCTGTTAACAGGGGAAAATGTCAGAGTTTTCGCCTCTGAAAGTTGGATTTCTGCTAGAAAAAAAGTGGATAATATTTTTTCTCGGTATGTGGATGGGAAGTGAGAGGCTGTGAGGTTGAGGTTGTAAGTCTGTTGTGTTTTCTTGAAAGGAGAAATATATTTTTTCGCTGCCCCTGCAGCTATAATCTTCATAAATGGTAATCCAATAACTCCTATAAATTATTCAGGTTATTCTGATCAGAGGAATTAGAGGACATAAAATGCCCTGCAAACATTTTTGTGCCAAATTAAAAAAATAAGTTTTTGCTTTCGCTACTGTATTTACTTAGCACTAGTTATAGCTTGGTGTTTGGTGTTCGATGGCTGATTCTTTCTGCTCAATTATTTAGGGAAAAATCGTGCTTTGTAAAAAAAATATTAAATTAGTGAACATTTTTGGCAGTTCATCATCTGATCATCTCCTTCTAGCTAGCAAAGTAACGAAGTAGCAGTCACAGTAGCAAAAATCTTTCCTCCCATTATTCCTCCAAGTAAAATAATACATTTTTTGATGGGGAATTGCCTGCACAAAAATCATCGTAAACATGTTATAATAACTACATGCACTTGGATTTTTTTAGACAGTTGGGAGCTTCAAACCTCTTATTAACCAGAAGCTATCTTGTTGTCAGCTTTTCAATATTGTAGTCAGTCCCTCTCAAATTTTTCTCACTTCTCTTCCTCCTTCCATTTTCCAGAATTTCATCAAAAAATCTTTTATTTTTATTACTTTTCATTATCGTTGTATTAATAAGTAAAGTCATGTCTGCAATCCCGCTCCGCGCAGTTTCAGCTTATTATCCTATTGAAGGGGGAAACTATATACTGTAAAAAAAATAATTTCGTCATGAGACGAAGCTGATGATCATTTTCATCATTACGCTTTCTATAAAAATAATCAAACCGGTCGACCTTTTACTACGTTTCATTACGACTTTTCTAGCCCAATCTTATTATTTTTTCATTAATATGCCCACAGAGCATATCAACAATTCACAATGAATAAAAAAAGACACCGAGCGGCGAAGGAGCAGCGATTGCGGAGCACAGAAGCATTTTCCTTTCGTACCGTAATAAAGTAGCCATCCTTCTTGGTGCTGCGTGCGTGTTTATTTTTGTTTTTAAAAAAAATCATTTTTGCTCTTTTGAGAAAAGAAAAAATACAAAACCGAAAAAAATCGTGGATGCATTTTTTCACTACTAAAACTGGTCGGGATTGACCAATGAACAGGAATGAAAAACAATTTCGACGTGGACATAAAAGGAACGGATTTTCTAAGAAAAAGTGTGAGAACGATATATATTTTGGTCAGTCAATATAAGGACTGATAGTTTACTGTAATAACAAGCACCAGTTTTATATATTTTTTCAATGGATTTACACTCCAATTTGGCACAATGTCTGAGAACAAGAAAGGAAAAGAAATTGCGCAGTTTTCCCCCTTTTCTTCCGTTAAATCCTTTCGAGTTATGTGATCCAATAATAATAAATAAGAAATCAAAACTGATAAAAAAATGAAAAGGAAACTCTTTCAGTTTATCTATAAAAAATGTAAAGAGAAAAAAAATAATTTTTTTGATCAAATTCCATTTGATACCGTTTGATCCAATTTTTTGATTGAAACTCAATCCTTTCTTTGCGTCACTCTTCCATAAAGGGGAAACGGCTCTTGTTACGAAGCTTTTATTTCATTTCTATAAAAAATATATAATAAAAATAACACTTTTTCTGTGAAGAACCCTTCGTGAGAAAATCTCTGTGACAGTGGAACTTGTTAGATTTTTTTCCAAAATGCTTCTAATAGCTGGTAAAAATATCAAAATATTGGATATCTGGGTCAACCACGAAAGAGTTGAAAAGAGCTTCAAAATGCGACATTTTTATAGCACACAATGCACCGAGTAAAAAAAGCAATCAAACTCAAAGAATTATATTTTTGTTACCCTTTCATACTTATTCCTCCTCCTGCAATAGTGACATCCGCTTGCGTAAAATGTGTGAAAAATGATACAATACGAAAAGTAAATAAAATGTCTCCATTTAAGGAAGATTGTATAGCAATTTCTGATAGTGAATCAATAGCAAAAAAAATTATTTTGATATCAAGAAAAAAAATGAAAAAAAAGTGAGCAAACGAGCAAACGACGCACAATGATAATAATGTCGTGCCACAAGTCCCGTTATTTTATTACTCCTTTTTTCCATTTATTTCGGGAAAAAGTATTGAATTTCTTTCTCTTTCTTTTAACAAAGAGCCAAGTGTGGGAATATAGCGGTAAAATTCATAAACTCTTTCCTCCACTTTTTTTTACAAAGATACTTTTTAAGATGAAATTGAATCAATTTTTATAAAGTTTTTTTTGGTTGTTGATCTAAAAAAAATAAGGACAGTATTTTTTCTGAATTTGGTACAAACACTACGACCAAGACAATAAGCAACCTTTTCTTATTTCCCCTTTCGTCGTTTTGTCTCTGTCCTTGGGTGAGAGTATAAAAAAGGGTTCCCATTTTTTTCTCGAAGGTAACCCTATCCTCAATTGAATTCATTTTTAACGGTTCATCACCCAAGAGCATGCATGTGTGTGGTGTGAGGAACTTTTCATGAGACTTTGATTGCATGATGTGTGCCTGAATTTTCTATGGATGGAAGTTGTAACTGGACTCGAAATCTGAAATGATATCATAAAAAACTCTTTCATTTGACCTGTTTCTATCTAAAAAAATACACCGTTTCTGGATTCAAGGGAGAGAAAAAAGCGGAGAAGCGAAGGACTGATCTTTTTTCCTGATCTGCTCATCATGGAATATGGCATGCTTGTGCCTCCGTTTAGTAAAGGGCTCTTCCCGAAATAGTGATGAGGGTGATTATATAAAAATGTCACACTTTTTCAACAGAAAAAAGGGAAAAAGAAAAACCTTTTTTTTCTCCTAGTTTCCATCCTTTATTTACATTCTGCTGTATCATGCATGTCCCGAGGTATGTAATTTAGAGGATAATGGAACACGGAAAGCGGAGAGCATGTTTCCTACAGCTAATTTTTTAAAAACCTCATTAGAAATGGAATGGAGGGATGATGCACGAAAAAGGAGATTTTTTTAGAGAAAAAAATGTAAAAAAAGAATCAGGACAAGAAGCGCATGAATATCGTTTGGGGATAAGTTCTGGAAAATATCTCTATTAAGGCTGTATCTGGTTCTATCTTGATCGCATCACTATTTTTTGGAGATTTGTTTTCGTGATATGATCCCGTTACGGATTTTGTTTGCTGGAATTATGCATGCATGCACATATCACATTAGCAATTTCAATGAAGGGATAAAGCCGTAGCGGGGCTGAGAAGGGAAGATACGTAAAACGATCCAGTTGGGTTGTCCTTGCAGATAATTGGTGTGAGGAGGTACGTAAAAAAACAAGACATGAAAGGGATTCACCAGACCAGGTGATATGATGCTCGAAAAAAATTGTCTCTTCATTATTATTAAAATGCCGGAAAAAATTGTGACGGACAATCAGCCCAAAATAAAAAAAAGGTTTTTGGAACGTTGATGATGTTCGATGTAGGTATTTCTTTACGTGAGAGAAGTGACAAAGATGCCACACAGAAGGAATGACAATTTCTTTTATTTAGTGTACTCCTCTCCGAGCGAAAATCCTTTAATGAAATTCTTGCGAGGTATTCTGAGAAAAAAATCCTTTCTGTAGGAAAAAAAACTATTTTTGTGCAACTGAAATGGAATGAGTCTCTGGATTTTGTCAGAGAGCAGTCGGAGATTTGCTATCTTTTCATCTGGTTCGGTGACTTCTGTTTTTCTCACAATTTGAAACATTTTTCTATGCGAATAGATAAAGGAGAACTTGCTAACAATTCCGCTAAAAGATGAGGCTGCCTCAATGCAAACATAAATTAAATGTAGCCGACACGAAGACATGTCACTTTACAGAAATCTTCTAATTGTGTAGGACGATTTAATACTGTTATCTGCGAAAAATGGTGAAGAGGCTGAGGGACTTGCTCTTTGTTTGCTTTCCGTATCTTGACGAAAAGCAGAAGGAAAGTGGAGTAAGTAGGTAATTTTAATGAGTTGATGACAATCTGAGCTTGTAAACTGCCTATTACGTGGAAATTATGTGCTATCAGCATACCTCAACACTTCCATAACGTTTATTGGTTTTATTGGCAGAGCGGAGCCACAGCGGAAATGTATGTGGGACTGGTGCCAAATATTGACAGCTCGAATTGCCCTACATCAAATTGTAAATAATATTTAATTGCATTACATGCAGTGATTAATAATCGCTATTAAATTGTGACGGACAGTCCCAGCCATAAATCTTTATTCAGTGCAGCCCTAAAACGCAAATCATTTCGTGCCCGCTCAGAATGGCTGCCTCAGGGACTTTCCACTTCTGTTTTAGGAATCTCTCTTGCTACGTTTAGTGAATCTCGTAATTAACTATTTCCAAGATCTGCTTCTTTTCTGATGTCAGCTGTTCACGTAAAAACGGCCATGATATCTGATTATTCATTTCCCAACATTTTGAGATGTTGAAATACGCTCAAGAAGCAGATTTTCTAATTCCTTTCATGACATAAAAATGAAATAATATATCCTTGTGGCTACATAAAAGTGGATATAAAATATATATTTATATTCCGTCTTGTATAACCATTTTCATCTCTATTTTATGCTGATTGTGTAAAATGGAAGCAGAATAAAATGCTCCCATCTAGCTTAAAAGAATTCATTCCTTTACACTAATTATCTCAGCAATTAATTAAACATCATTCTTGTTCCTTCACCATTTTCTGCCACCAAATTACACTCCGTTTTGACTATACTTAGGAGTAATTATCTGAATAACGCATACCACACCATTACCATGCAAGCCAACGTTAGAACGCAACGCCACCCTGCTCACTGTACAATTTTGCCGTTTTGGTGCTGTGAGCTACTGATGCCATTCTCGATAGTAATATAAATGGGGATGAAGTAGGTGGAGAAGGAGGAGGAAGGATAAGGATTATTGTGTAATGAACGCACTAATACGTGTACCTACTACTGAGGCATATGCTTACTCACAATTAAGTATTTTTTGCTCTACGAAATGAAGCAGATTTATAGTTTTAGTCTAAGTAAAGAAACAGTAGCAGCGAGTAATTCAGAGAAGAAAATAATCGTTTTTTACATGTTCATAGATGCAGATGGGGAAGATGCTTCCACATAAAAAAATTTTTGTAGAGGATTGTACCCGAAAAGTCATTAAAAGAATTTATACGGCCAATGATGATGCGCATTCAAAAATGAAGAGTGATGTAAACTGTTTAATCATCCTTTTTCTTTAGCTCTCTCTCTCTCTCCCCAAATGAATATTTATTTTGAAGGGAAAAAACTGCTAAAATGTAATAGAAAGGTTTCTGTGGTGTGATTGTGATTCAGTGGCTCTCTCTCTCTTCTCTCCCTTTTTTATCGCTTGAAGGGAAAACAAGAAGAATACATTTTTGGGCGTATTTAGATCAAACTTTAGAGCACGTAATACCCCTTGCCAGTTACAAAACTTAATGTAGTGTGCTCATATCCAAAATGGACAGACGTAAAGAGAGAAGAGAGAGACAGAAAAAAAGGATTTTTTAAAGAATTGAGATCAATTAATATCAATTGTGAGGATTTAAGAGGAGAGCTTACCACAGATTGAGCAAAAAGATCATTATTCATTCGTCAACAATTTTTTTTCGTGTTTGGCCATATACCATTACATTATGGACAAGTGGAATGAAAAAAAAACATTTTTTCTCTCTCGCATCGCAGAGATACACACATACCTGCTAACGTTCGACCACATCACACAATCCACTTGTAAAAAAAAGAAAATCCCCGTGTGGTATAATGTAGATTTTTGTGAAATCATCCTTGTACGGCATAAATATAATTTTTGAGCATGCACATTTCACATTTTAATGACAAAGAAATACTCCATTTCATCATTATCATCGTCAGCATCACTATTCCACATCATGTTCATCCTCTAAATTAAAAGGAATTTACAGTGCTCAAAAGAATGAAAATTAGCAGAGATACGAGTAGAAGCACTCAGCAAAAAAGAGCTTGTTGGACTAAGAAAAAAGGAGACTAGCTGACTAAGCTTCTCATAATCAGTCATAGTCATAGTCAACAAAAATACCACGAAATAAAAAAAATTTAGTATTTCATACAATGCGCAAAAATAAGCATTTATATAGTGAAGGATCCATATGAAATAGTGAAATGAATATAGTTTTTTTTGTCGGGCGCACAAAAAATATTATCAAACTGCTCACCTATTAGAGATAGGGTGTCCATTATGATTGCCGCACAATGGCGTCTGACCATTTGCATTTGCATATGAAGAAAACGGTCAGTATTGGAAATAGATGAGCATTATTATTAATATATATTTTCGCTCTTTCTGGCAGAGTATATCTAGTGACAAGGGAGACACATCTCATGTCAATTTAATTTTAGCAATTTTTAATACAATGTGTAATTGGAACACAACTTTATTCTGTTATTACCATTATTGACCTGATTTCCCATTCATCATTCAAAAGCAAATTTTTTTTTCTTTCATTTTATATTCCTGCTATGAACACTGAACTCTGCTTATAGTTAGTTAGTGGGCAACCATCCCAAACTGTTATGAAATCTATCTAAATATGTACATTTGCATTGTTGTTGTCACTATTAGAGCGCATTATTGTGAGTTTTGTGATTGTGCCAATGTCAAAATGGAGGTTTTAAAGAGCTAACTCAATTAGCAGCGATTTTCGTCCTTTGGACAGAAATCAGAGAATAATGGGCTATGCCTCATCATCACTTATTATTGTGAAGTACAATGGAGTAAAAGTGGACAACTCCCTGATATCCTCAGCACCTCTATGCCCATTTTCGTAGGAATTAAATTAGAAAACTGTCTCATTTCAATTTTTCACTTTGAAAGAGATTTGATTTCTGATTCCGAGACTAAAATCAAGTTTAGGAAATTACTTTTACCTGTGACTTCTGTTCGAGGACAATGGGCTGGGTTAGGAAGTGCGAGTAAAAAAATATATATTTACCTACGCGTTGTTGGGTAGGAGTAACATTGACGCGCAATTTTTTAAAAAAAGTTTTTTTATCAGCAATTTCATCTTTTGATAGAAATTGTGTTCAGGTAGTTTGTAGTTGGCTGAGCAGTAATTGACTAAAGTTGCACATGATCAAATAAGAGGAGACTGTTGATCGATTACCATTTTTCATTTAGCACTCAATGAATTAAAGTAGGAAAAATAATGATCTTGAGAGTCGCCTTAATTACCTTGCAAATTATAGGTTTTGTCATCATCACATCATCGTAAAGCTGCAGCTTGTTATCTTTCATGGCTCCAAAATGGTCCGCACTCCTGTGCTTATGGTGAATGTTGACACAAGTGCGACTAAAAAATGCAATCTGCTTAGCAGCTTGGCGATATCACGAGTGAATTTTCTATATGATCATAACGCTCCCCATTAATTTTAGTTTTCTTGCTCTCTAAATTTTTATTCGCGCAAGTAATTGGCGATGAAAGCTCTCCGCAATTGGGACTGTAACACTGTAAGGGAGTAAATAACTCAGCTGTTAATTTATTCATTGAGTTCACTAAGTCAATGGGAGCTGGTTATCTTTGCGTAGTAAATCAGCAATGAAAATAATAATAAAAAAGGAAAAAAGAAATTCAATCCTTTTTCGAGGTCTACTGTCCTGCCCAGTTTTTCTCTGATGAACTGTCTCATCATCATCCCAATTTGATGATGATCGTGATCTGATCTGATCGCAAGATAGCTCATCTCTAGTGAGTGAGCATGAGAAGTTTTACACAAAAAATGCTAAAATAAATAACTTTAGCTGAAAGCCAACTAAACTGTATCATACCATGACCATGACAGTCTGAAAACACAATTGATGACCAAAGGGTCATCATCTCTGTCACAAAAATCGTTTTTACAGCTTTTTCTGAAGGAAAATGGACAGTAGTGTGGAAAAAATCCAATTAATAATAATATCACTCAAGATGATACATGATATCCCCATTTTGTATAGGAAAAGGGCTCAGCAGAGCATAAACATGAAGACAATATAAAATTATCTCGCACCTGCCGTACACAAAAACTGTTTCAGTTTTTGCTCATTCTTCCAATTATTATCAATTGCATGATGATATTATTTTACCCAATTGATAGGATAAGAAATTTTTTTAACGATTTTTACGTTAGTTTTCAACTTTTCAGGTTTTTCTTTCCACTAATCAAAAGAAATATTTATATAGTGGAAGAATCGATGCAGAATTTTTTTGCATACGTACATTTCTACAAAGGTGGTGGTGGTGGTGACCAGGAACGATGATGATGATAATGATAATCAAGAGCATTATCATTATTTTCATCATCGTCAAAAGTTGATTGGGAATTTTGACAGGTCAGCAGCCCTGCTCTGCTCAGCGATTCTGTTTTCTGCTAATTCCTGCAAAAAAAAAACCTTTTTTGCTTCTTTAATGATGATGATGACGACTATTAGACTGATGATGGTTAGGTTAGGAAAAAGGTGGAAACTTGCGCGTACTTGCTCCTGTACTTTTATACTCATTGCACTTTATGCAAATTCATCTGACGGGGAATGAGCAAGCTTTAAAAAAATTTCTACATTTTCTTCAAGAAAAATCAGATCTTGAGGCTATAACGCTTAATTTACTTCGTGCATAAATGTAATGAATAGATTTGTTAAGATTGGGAATTGAGAAGGAAAAAGGGGAAGAGCCCAATTCCTTTTTAAAAAATGTATTAATGTATGAAATCGCTTCAGCTTTTCTCAGCTTTAAGATAGCCGCCTACTTTTTTAAAAAAGGATGAGTTTTATTGTAACAGCTGCTTGAGAGCAATAAATTAATTGTTTTAGTACAGTCCCCCCAGATATAGAGAGAGAAGATATAAATTTTTTTGGGGGTGCTCTCCTCTCAAAATATTTTTTGGTAAAATAAATTAAAAGAGATGAAAGTCAAACTCCTAGTTGGAGCACGGAGTACAATATGACTGACAAATTATAAGATTATATCAGATTTCAGTAGGACATAAGAATGGACACGTTTTTTATAGGAAGCCATGTTTTTTATTAGTCTTCTTCTAATTTTTTTTATTTTTTCCTCTTCGGAGAAAAAAAAATCCACGTCGGATGGTAATGAGATGAAGGAAAAAGAAGAGGCAAATTTATTTTAAAAGGTGAAAAAATGGGTGCGGAATGGAGGCTTTTCCCTGTAAAAAATCCGTCTGGTAAAGATGTTCGTACCTCATTCGAAGTTGTCTTCGCAGCTCTTTTCCCTCTCCTTTTCGACTACTTAATCAAAAATGAGCTGTTTGGAGAGAAATAAACCAGCCCTCCTCCACATTATTCCGCAATTACTAAAAAGAAAAAAAAATTCTTCCGATCGTCTTCTTCTCAAGTTCTCGAGTTTTTTTTTGAGTATTGACTTACTGCTGGCTGCAAGTGAGTAGTTAGAGAGGAGCCTGATGATGAGCATCATCATCATCATCAGTGGCAACTACAACTTTCTTCATGCTCGTTTTTATATCCCTGTAATATAGTTAATAATGCAAATGTGCAAATAGAGTATGGGCAGGGGATGAGCAGAAAAGTATAAAAAAGCGGGCTCGTAAACATGCTTTTTGAGGAATGACATAGCTCTGCTCACAGACATACAGAGGGCCAATATAGGCGTGGCAGGTTAATTGTAATTAAGTAGCAAACTCGTAAATATTATCACAAGACTTTTTCGAAAATGAGAGGAAAATTATGAACAAAGTTGAAGTTGAAGCCCTAAAACAGATGTGGCTTGCAGACGGACGGCAGTAAAAATCGCTTTTGTTTGTAGAGTGGGGATTGGGGAAACATCAAAAGTTTGACCTGGGAGGATCTAGTAAATGAGAAGGTGTGCTGATAGCTCAGCTTTATTTGCCCACTGAACAAATTAAGTTAGTACTTTGGCCAAGACATTGTCTTAGCCAAATATGTACTGAAAATTTTTAAAAGAAAGTATGAAATAATTTTTATTCTGATATATGAAAGGAAGAAAAGAAGTCAAGTTGCCTTTGAAAAAAATATATTTTCACCAAATATTTTTTTAAAACAATATGAATAAGTGCATAGAAAAACAGATCAGATCAACTTTTTTAGGCAAAAATGTTGCATGAATGTGTATCGCCGTGTGTATAATTATGGCAGTATATTTTCGCAGCCTTTCCTGTTAAAAAAGGATATTTTGTGCATGCAACCGAGCAATAACTATATGGTCATGACATGCTCATTCACGAGGAAGGGAATGATGATAATAATGAAAGCTAAGAAAACAGGTGTGTGAGTGAGTGCAAGTCTGTTTGGGTATCAATAACTTACTGATTTAGAACAAACTTGTTGAACAGTTTTTTTTTCAAAGATGAAATTCAAGCTGAAAGAAAATACTTTCCTGAAATGATTTGCTTTTTTTGGTCTTTTTGGTCGTCTGGTCGTCTCTCATTTATTAATATACTTTTTGCGCTAGAATAAAAAATGTAGTTTTTACTTTTAAAAAATATATTTTTTTCTTTCAATGGCTCAATGTGAATGTTAATTTGTGTGAAAGACAAGGGCTGTGTTGTTCCTTCGAGAAAAATATATTTTTGAGAAAGATTTTTCTTAGGAAGCGACTCGAACTGAACCAATATTTTTGTTTAAAGTTAACTCTTTTATTACTCTGTTTCTTCACGTAGTTATGCATGAATGATGCATAAATAAGATTAGGAAAATAAAAAAAGAGACGAGAGAGTATTTTTTGTTGAATCGTAACCAAACCAAAAGAAAGCAAAAGATAAAACGAAAAACCAGCCTCCAAAGGAAAAAAAATCCCTTTTGGTTGAGTGGCAGAGTGGAATGGAAAAAGATGAACTTATCGGAATTGACTTACGAAACGACACAAAAACTCATATTCACCGTATGAGTGCCATGCATGCAACCCATTAGCGATCAGCTTAAGACAAACGAACGGGTTCATTTCGTATGGGAATTGGTGGCGTCTTTCGGGTTGGATTCTGTGGCTCTTGGCTCTTATTTTTTACGCTGCTGATTTTGTGACTTGCTCTTGTTCCTGTTCTACACTTTTCTACAAAAGATGAATAATGCAGATGCAGACAATACAAAAGTTTTAGAGGAGAGTAGAGAGGAGAGTGCATAAAAATTATTGTTTTCCATTTCTTCAAATGTGGTAATGAGTTATTATAGGACGGAGTCCGTTTCAAGAGCACACATAAATATGTATAAAAAGGAATTGCCGAGGAGAAATGAAGTGAAATGATTCTGTTTTTATGAAAATATATTGTAACAAGGATGGAAAAAAAGTAAATGAGGAGCAGGGAGAACAAAAAATGGGTTGCATTTTTTGGGAGTATGCTGCTCCTGCTCCCATCATGATAAATGATAATAATTTCTGTTCCAATACTGTAAGTTAGTGCTAGATTCGAGGTAAGAATTGAACTAATATTTTTGTTGAAAGTGGCAGCAAGCGGAGCTACAACAGAAAAAAAATATAATATTTCTCATTTTTTCTTATATATGGCTGAAAAGGAGTCTTGGAGTTGGACTTATTTTTTATTATTATTATTTGACCACCACCATATAACTTTGTCCATGTAGTACTCATGAAGAGGACGGAAAAAAATGCGCTGAACAGCTCAGGCTCAAAATGATTTTTTCTTGAAGAAAATCTCTTTTGAAACTGGTTCGTCCAGTTTTGGGAATAAATTTTTTGGTTTCAATATTTTTCATTCCTTGAAAATGTTTTTCCATTAGGAGGAAAATGACTTGTTAAATTGTATGATGAGATACACAATGATGATGCTTTACTTAAGTAAGTAATACGAGAAGGATTATACTACTATTGAAGGATGAGTCAGGAGGAGAGAAAGAGTGTAATAATGCCCAGGCAGATTCAGACAGGAGAGTCCGATCAACTTCATCATAAAGACATTTTTTTATTCTTTTCGAAAGAAAAATATCTACAAGTTTATTGGTTTTTGGGTTTGGTTTTGGTTCTCAAAAAAATTATCATTTTACTGTAACTCTCAGATCCACTTTTTAATAGGAAAAAATCAGCCCAAAAAACGTATATTTTTTGCTTATGCTTTATCTTCTTACAAGGATGTATGTATGTGTTGCGTGATGCAAGCAACTATTGTATTTATTATTTTTTCTTTTGGTCTTATGATCAGCGAAAGCTCTTGTTTCGCGCTTCGCCTTATATTTTTGGAGAACAATTTCTTCCCTTCAATAATGTGCTTACTTTGGTGGTTTTTAAGCTCACATTTCATGGTAATAATAATCTTCATCGCTTAAAAAAATAACGTGAGGTAAGCTGAGGCGCACAAAATTGCAGAAAGTGAAGACGGTATTTCTGTATACGCGAAGGACTCCGATTCCGAATCTAGACGTACGTTTTAGTGGAAAAGGTGTCATTTTTCATAACGACAAAACAAGTAACATTAACGAGGAATTTGAAACCTGCTCGATTTGCTGATGAGCTGGAAACGTATTGCAATGAAAAAAATATCTTCCCACAAAAATGTAACCGAACTGAAAAATTATTTTGTTTGCGAAAGCACTCAAGAAACAGTTCAGTTGCCCCATTCGCAGGTTAATTTCTTATGCTTCCGATATTAACTACTCTTTAGAATGGGTTAACCTACACATTTGCATACCTATCTGCTTTCAACATTCGCAAAAAATATATATTTTTTTGCAGAAATGTCGTTTGCATATGCTAAACTGTAACAATGAGCATAAAAAATGTGTTCATTGTTTGCCACTTTTACTACTGCCACCACTACCACCCCAACTGCATCTGCAACAGGAACGTCCTTACAACCTGTACAATAGGCAAGTTCTCATTCATTCTTCTTCTCTGCATTTAAAATGCACAGCGGACAATACGCTCTGAAAGTGCTAAAGGAACATGGGTATGAATGAATGTAAGCTTAATCATTTTATAGCTGTCTCCCTCTCTACAGGCTGGACAAGATCATAAATTCTTGTTGATATCTCTCTCTCTCACTCGACTCAGTCTAATCTGCGAAGGGGAGGAAAAATAAGATTTTTTAGAGTGCAAGCTCAAACTGTAAAGTGAGCAGAGAAGAGAAGAGCAAGCTGACGAACAAGCGTATTTTGTGTTGATGACGACTGACAAGAACGGCGGTGTGGTGCTGCTCGTCCTATCGTCATTCCCATCAATTGACAGCGATGAGCATGCCTCTTGGACTTCTCTTCGCTGTTGTCAGCGTGTCAACTTCGTTTCGTATGCAGGCCACACAATCCATATATCTTTGGAGATGAACCGTACCCTAATTGATTTGCACATTTTTCTCTCTCTCTCGCTCAAACACAATCAGGAACATGGTGTGTAAGTAAATCGCTAATTAATTTAGCTAAGAATAATATACCGTGTCAGGTCAGAATGAGAAATCGCCGCAGTCAGCATTTATCAGAGGAATAGTGTAAAGCACTTGTCCACACTAATTTTTTTTATTCTCGTCAAATTACCGCCTTCTCAGTAACTGAGAATACACATGCTCCTAAAAAAAGTTCCAGCACAATAATAAAATTTCCCACATGGCCCATTTTTACTAGAAAGTGGGAGCGTAAATGGGAAACTGGAATGCGGGGGTGAGCTCTTTCCATACCCCGCTTGTTTGCAACGTGTTAATTTGGTGAGCAAAAAGGAGTGAATGTGGGAAAAAATCTTTGAACTCATGTTCTCTCTCAAACTCTCAAAAGTCGTAAAAATAAGTGGAGGACATGCAGTTAAGATTAGGAGAAAAGATTGCGCTCTTACAACAAGCACTGTGGATATGGCTGTATACTTAATCCAGGAATGCGGTCTGGTATTTGTTAAATCCGGTAAACACTCGATTTTCAGTTTCACTATCAGAAGTCCCATAAAACTGATAAACTCTCAATATTTGCTTGTTAGCTTTTTTTTGTAGAAATATTTCATCTCTGTAAAACGGCTAAGCTGCTTAAGAAGGGTAATAAATTTTAAATATTCAATAATAAAATCTAGTTAATTTTCGCCCGGCGCGAATAAAAAAGTTGTTTTGTTTTTAGCTGAGTCTTTATCTGCAAAACCCCGGCAAAATGTAAGCAGAAAATGAGACATGATTTATGTGAAAACGGGTTTTTTGCTGATAAGGTTTGCCTAAAATCTCAGAAGAAAGGCAATAAAGTGGGTGGAGACACTTTTATTTGATGGATACTTGATATGATATCAATATCGGAGAGGGGAAATTACAGATGCAAAATTATTACAAAAAAATAATGCTATCGGATGATCCGATAGCATTATTTTTTAGGAGGAAAGATCCGATTCGGATCTTTCCTCCTAAAAACCATCCAAATCATTTTTACTGCCTTTCTAAACGACTCTTCTTCAAAAGTGATAAACGTTCTTTGAGGATGGTCGCTCTTCAAATAAAATATTTTTTTCTGGGCTTTCACAAGAAAACGGAATTTATTTACGAAGTAAAGTACGCTGGGATTAAAGCGTCTTTGAAAGGCATTCTAAACCGATTTATATTTACCTACGATGCACTGCGCCACGAAAAATACATCATAATTCATAAATTTTAAGAATCCTAAACAATTCTGGAAGGGAAAATGCAAGGTCAGAAAGGGTTACGTTTATTTTATGGGAAAGTATTTTTTCTTTCCATCTTTCCGGCTTTTACAGTTTTTATTTCCCATGACGGTACACAAGGATGATTATGATGAAGACGATGATGATGCTGTTAAGTATGACGGTCTATGAATAGAAATCCTTCTTTTTTAACCCTTTACTTCAACTCCAGAAAAAATGTGCTTGTTTTTCCTTCTATAGTTTCCCTTTTCTCAGATTCGTGGTGTGGTATGGTTTTTTAGTGCGTAGCATGTTTGGTTATTTTTTGTTGGACTGTTTTGGGAAAGAAGGAAAAAAGGGTTCGTCTCACTTCTCTTGCTCACTTAAGTCGTGTTACGTAAGAATAATAATTTATTTTTAGTGAAAAAACCCGCGTGCACATAAACATTAAAGCCATCCCAGCTCAGTCACCTTTCTGACACAATTCAAAAGTCTTCTTATTCCTCGGAGCAAGAGTGAATAGAATAATGCCTCGGAGTAGGACCTGCATTAATTGTAATATCCAAGCATTAATAAGTTTTTTTAAAACGGCGTCGAACTTAGAAAGTGGGCCATGCAAAAAGAAGACTTTTCAAGAGAAAATTTTGCGCAAACTGATCAAAGTGATAAAATGGGTACAATATGTCTTGTTAAAATAATAGATGGTGTATTTCTGCCTTACAGAATTTGAATAAAAATGAGGCTGATCGAATTTTCCTTTTTTGAAAATTATTTGTTTGACATGCATTTAATCTGCTTTAAAAGGGCTAAGTATATACATATGTAGCCATCCACTTTTATAGGATGCTGACGTTTTTCTGTGTATAGAAAAACCTGTTGACAGATTTTTAACTGCTTTTGTGGAGTCAGCAAAACAGGACTTGCATCGTGTTGATTATGTCTTCATTCCGCATTATTGAGTAGCCCTGATTGATTCAAGTCAGGAGTCGATACAAAGTTGGCGTGATTTGAGTAGTTTGGCAGCTCACTTGACACTTTAAAAGTGACAGGAGTAAGTCGTATATAAATTTTTTTTCAATAATTTAGGAAAGAAAGTTTTTTCGTGAAAAAAGTGCATATCAAAAAAGGACATGATGAGACGACAACTCAATTTCCTGCTTCCTCCTAATTGATGTCTCAATAAGTTAGCAGAAGTAGCGCAAATTTTTACAGCTTTTGCATTTTTATAGACACCACCACTAATAAATTGCGTCTGCCAAGCCTCAAATCAATACAATTTTTTTGTTCATTAGGCAAAATACAGTCGGAAAATACGGAAAACGTGAAAAGAATTATTCTGTACCTATAAACTTTTGAGAAAAAAAATTTTCTTATTTGCCTAACCTCTTTATACACTCCGCCTTTATAAACATGACAGTGACATTGTTATTGACCATTTTATAGCGAATGTGCTAAACTCGCTGCGCAACTCTTTTTTCTTCCTTATCACAATTAAATATTGCTACGATTAGCAATAGTTTATTTGGCTTGTTAAAAAAAGTATGAAAAAAGTGAAGTGAAAAGAGTATCGTCTGTAAAATACCTAAGAAGATATTTTATTTGTAGAAAATATTTTTTTAAAGGTTGCTCCACAAGGTAATGAATTGAGAGCAGGAAAGTCATAAAAATACTCACATGTCCCTATCCTTTTTTTTGAATTACTTTAAGATAAAAGTTAATGTTTTTAGTGCATTCTCCATTGCTCTGGCTTTTCTAAAAAAGATTGTTAAATTGTTTTTTTTCTCATTTTTTAATACGCAAATAAATGATTCATCATCGTCGTCGTCATCATCATCGCTATCGCCTAGCTTGCAAATTTTTATATATTTTTCCCTCCTCTTCTCTTTGGGCTTGTTTGTTCTCCCTCTCTCGAGTTTTCTTTCACCTTCCCTCTCTCCACTGATAATTAAGACGTTCGTTTATTGCCAACAGCCATATTTTCATAGATTGATATAGTGAAGCAAGTAGCTCGTAAAAATTCTGTTTTCCACTTCATCATTTCAATATATACATCCACTTGGGATTGAAATTGCGAAACCAGACCAAAAATAAAGAAATTCAATATTATTGAGGATTATTACATGACGGAGAGCACGGTAAAGGCAGTCAAGTTCTTCTTCACAGTTTTTTATCATTAACGATTTTTTCAATGCTTTCCATTAGCGAAAAAAGAGCTCATTTTCAGCCACTGCAGACTACCACAGACATATTTTTTTACGGATTTATGCTTTTTAATGACGCTCCACCGTTCATTTCATATTTTTTACTTCTTTTGATAAGAAGTTTAAGAATTCCAATGCGAAAAATTGTGAGAAGATGACTCCATATCATGTTAAATAATTTTACTTGCTGGATTTTATACTTCTTCGCTCATTTGTAGTGGAACATTAGCCATAAAAATAGTTATCAATGTCGTCTACACAGAAAAAAAGGCAAGAACATAATATCCTTCGCTTTCCTAAACGGAGGTTCAATGACCAATCGGAATGAAGATCATCTTCTTTGCAATAATCACTATGATCGGTGCTCATATTTCAACAACCATTCAGCCACCACCACCACTGCTCACGTACCTCACAACAGGAACGGAAAACGCGAACACTAAATTTATACTCATTTTTTGCAACTTTTTGCAACTAAAAATATATATATTTACAAGATATACTTTTTTTTCCTTATGCCAATATGCTAATTGCAACTTATTTTCTATTCAAAGAAAAAATAGAAGTTCAGCCGAGGAAATTAGTAAATTTCATCATTAACATTTTGCAAAAAAAATTATACACTACACACAGAATGTAATTAGTTAATCAGCAATAACATTCTGGGAAATGGATAGTAAAAAAAGATTTTTTTTCGTTCTTTCTTCCTTTTGCTGAACATTCAAGAAAATTGTTTAAAAAGAAATGACAGGCTCAATGACATTTGAAAAGGAGGATGATAATCATAGTGAATAGGTAGAAAAAATGCATGTGCAGTGTAGTTACTGCGGCACTGCATACCTCACAAATTTATTGACTATTGTTACTGCTCGTGGTTTTCGTAGCTTGGCGTGTATAATGACTCTGACTTGAAGGAGGAAGATGATATTGACAACCGATACAATGGAAATGGCATGTCTCTTCGATTTTCGATTCACTTGACGCAATCCGAACAAAAAGGGGGATAGTGATTTGCTGAATTTTTTTTCCATTCTTACCAACTATCCCTACATGTTCCTCTTTTGTAATGGGATTTTATTAAATGAGATGGATCCACACACTCATAGAAATGAGAACGCTTCCTACGCTTAGAAAAAATGAAAAATATCTGTACACTTTGAAGCGACTATTCCTTAGGATATGGTAATGGTGGTGAGGTAACATGTTACTTCCACTTCAATTGATGAATCGAATCAAATCGAACATTTTGATAAATAATCCACATTAAAAAGTACACGCTCATGTACAGATATCTCTCTGCCCTTTGAAAAAGTCCACACATTTTGCATACAAATGTGGAGGTTGCAGGTGGTTTCCTTGAAAAAAAAATATATCTTTCAGTCGGAGATGAATGATCATCATCAATATCATCGTGGCTACAACATAAGTGTATTTATTATTATCATTTTCTGATCAATTCACCTTTTTATTTTCTCATTCTTCCTTCTTCTTTTTTTCTTCTCTGGTAAGCCGTGGCGCTTGGCAGGAACCAATCCTCTTTTTTGCAAATGATACTTTTGTTCGGTTTGGGCTGTGGCAATTTTTTTAGTAATGGGCATTGTGCACACACTGCTCTGCTGCTACAAGCTACATGCTGCTGCTGCCGTTGTTACTGCCGCCCTCTTTTCCCTCTATACTAATTTCATATTCCTCAAAAGTAGCAGTTGCAGTGTTCATAGCTTATGACGATGATTATGGCAATCATTTTGGATTGACAAGGAGAAAATGTCCATTTTTCTTAAGCGTACGAGAAGAAAAAATTTAAAAATAACATTTTTATTTTTACAATCCAATCCCAATCAGTAAATGATTGAGTATATTTTATTCTTAAGTCTAAGCCTTACCCTTATCCTTGCCAGAGAGTTTAGGGCTGCCAATACATATCGGATTTAAATAAAAGGCAATATAAATGCTCGAAGCCATCATCCTTCTTGGCTCTATCGTCATGAGCATCTTTGGACAATGAGAGCCATTGAGGACTCCTGCTGAGCAAAACAAATTAAATCACCTGAAATACATACAATTTCCTTCTGATCAAAATTCACCAGAGACGCTTGTCTGCCATCCTTCAGCTAAAATGATTTTTTTTTCGTCGTATGTAAAAAAATATGTAGGTAAGTTGGAAGAGAGCGTCTCCTCCTTCTCCCTGAGTAAGGCTAAGTATTGCCCTTCTTTTAAATAGCTGTGTGCGCGTACCTACACTATTATTTTTTCTAATATTAATTCCCATTATTGAATACATCATTAAAAATCTACAGTGAGGAGGGAGCATAATCGGGCTCTTTCTTTTCTAAAATTATCCTTCCCTGGATGATATTTTTCGCTGAAAATAGAGTATAAGGCGGTGATTCAAAAAAAATCCCATTATGATTAGCTCCAAGTCAGATTTAAGATAAGAAAATGGGGATAAGATGAAGGAGAGGAAAACTAAAATCAATTTTAAAATTGAATATTTATTTTTACCTTTTCCCCTTACGTGAATAGGATTAACGATTGCCTTTTTAAATAAAAAAAATTGTTAATTGTGACAACAAGGAGGGAGGGAAAAGATGTATTTTTACCTTTTAAATGTATCTTTTAAAAAGTAATATATTTTGCTATCTAATATCAACAAAGTATTCGAATATATAGCATCTGCATTCTGATCGCTTTCCGATTTTTTTAAAGGCTGTAAATGTGACTTGTTTACTGATCACCTTGATCAGCGTGTGACGAGCGTGTTTAATATTTGCTAGTGAATAGTCATCCCGTAAGAGAGCCAGGATGGACGCTCGATGGATTTCAGATCACCTTTCATTTTTTTATTATATTGTAATATTCGATGAGTCGATGAATGAAAAAAAAGAAGTTCATTCTTCATTATTATCATGTGAGCATGGGAGAGTTGCTTTAAAATCTGAAAGTTTTTTTTTCACATTTTTAAACTGAATATTGATTTTTTACGTGTACAAAGAAAGCGCACATTACAAAATTACAATACCTCACAGAAGGAAAAAAAGCGAAAATGGATGGTAATAGGTAATGAGTGGGTTAAGAATTTCCTCATTCATGAAGTCCATTATGCATATAAGCGGAGCGCATTTTGCTCCATTAAAGCTAAAAAGCTAATTTTTTTTTCTGGGTGAACAGTGAACATTGAGGGAGAAACATGGGATAATGTTAAGAAAAAAGGGAGAGATGTGAAGAACGGGTAAAAGTAATAAATATCAGGATGATGATGATCCCATCGCACACATGTGCACTAAGAAATAGCTTGTGTGTATGTAAATAGATAAAAAATGCTAATTGAATTACTGTCTGATTGAGCCTTCAAGCAACGAGCGATAAGTCATTCATGAATAATGGATTGTCTTTGAGAAAAGGAAAATAGAATTTTACCACAAAAAAATTACTCCTCGAGACATTATATTTTCTCAGATGAGGATTACGGAATGTTATGACCATTATTTTTTATTTTGAAAAAAAAAGAGTTTTACCTTTATTTACCCAAGAAATGCCAGGTTGTAGTGGGAAACGACGTTTAGTTATTAGTTATTGGCAATAAATCGAAATATTTTTTTTCTGAGCGGTTTACACTCACCTGAGCAGTTTGGAGATGGGAGAAGAGGTGTAGCAGAAATGGCTAATTCCCATTCCCATGCACATTGTAATTGTAATTACATAGAGCAAATTGGTTTAGTAAAAGTGTTGGGATATGTTTGCAGATGTGCAGATGTGCTTTTTAGCAAGTGGTCAATTTGCTAACGCTTTTTATGATTACATAGCACGAGAAGTATTCTGAAAAAGTGTCTGTGAAGTTAATTTTTTTCAGTTTTTTAAGCTAATTTCAGTAGACTCGTGGAATTAGTAGGAGCTCTGTGCGCGGATGCACATTATCCTGAACTGAAACAGGGACGTTATTACTTCCACTTTTCTCCATAGTTGGACATTATCGCCCGAAGGGATTATCTTTTATTAAAAAGAAAGAAATAAAAGTGCCTATTTACATGAATTTGAATTCGTATTCACAGCAAAAAAATATAACCGCTACTGAGTTACTTAAAATGGGCTTTGGGAATTACGCTCGTATATAAATTTTTTTCGGGATTTTTCTCATAATTTTCTTCCGCTCCTTCGTACCATTATGAAGGAGCGAGTTAATGAAGGAAAATTATAGTGAGAAGCGGCATGGGGGAGTAATTTCATTCAACGGGAAGCAAATGATGTGACAAAAATCCCATTTTATTCTGTCCCATTAT